>CAJQZJ010032746.1:4634243-4662548 GCA_907164525.1 Lophiomys imhausi
ACCTCAGAGACCTGAGAGGGATAAATATATCTGATTATATAGGAAGTGCAGGGCCTGCAGCTTCCAAAACTGAAAAATAACATACCAGTGGCTGCCTGGACAGTTCCCATTTTCTCTCCATACATTACAGCATCAATCTTCAGCCATTTGGCTCCATTTCTCTGACAGACATTGATTGTAGAGCAGGAATTATGAAGGACTTACCTACCCTGTCTTGGCAGAGCTAGGCTGTCGACTTATCTGCTTCCAAGTTTTGTCCTTTTTGGACAGAAGTCTGTCTACAGTTGAAGCAAGGGGTTTTTCTTGCCAAGAGAACGGCTTACCACCAATTCAATCATCTCCCACTCCCATTCTTCGATGCTCATCTTCTACTTGGAGTAGAATAGGAGGTGCTGTCAGGAGCTGACATGTCTCGATATCAAAAAATCTTAAGTTAAGAAAACATCTTTGAATGCCATATTCTGCAGATCTCTTGAGGTTTTTGAAGATGCCCTATCTATCTCTTATATTTAGATAAGCAAATATTGCTTGTCTCTTAGCAACTTGATTTCTGAATAGCTTAGAAAATAACTGTGATAGACTGTCATAGTAACTAACAAAATGACACGTTTTCATGATTATTAGTTTCCGTTTCTTAATTATTATAAACAGTTTATGTCAGTTGGTAGCGAGAGGTCAAAACTTGACATTTCATTTTTAAGTATTACTATGAACAATACCTTTAAGAAACATTACCCTTAATTTTGTATCAATATACAAAGATCAATACCAACGTGGCCAAATATAATCTTAATTTTGTATCAATATACAAAGATCAATACCAATGTAGCCCAATACAATCTTAATTTTACATTAATATACAAGGGTCAATACCATTGTGGCCAAATATAATCTTAATTTTGTATCAATATACAAAGATCAATACCGATGTAGCCCTATACAATCTTAATTTTGCATTAATATACAATGATCAATACCAATTTAGCCAGATATAATATTATTTTTGTATCAGTATACAAAGGTATAAGGCTATATTCAATAATTTGTCCTTTTTTCTTGATCTTTCCTATACTATGTCTATGTCCCATTTTTCTCAAGTCTGTTCACTCCTAATAGGAGAGAAAGGAGGATACAGAAAAGAAAAAGAGAGAAGTCCCTGGGTCTAACTTCCAAAACCCATTTAACAAGACCATTTAACAGCTTGTAGTCTTTTCCACTAAATAACAAAGATTTCTATTATCTATCAAATAACCAAAGTGGGGGGAACACCCTCCCCACCTTCTGGGGATGGGACGTTGTTCTCTTAAAATGACTTCCTGCTGATTTGGGACGTAGTAAACCTGTTTGGGGCCCAAATAAGAATGGAAAAATGGTTAATAATGTTAATAGAATCATTTGATGTTCAGTCCTTTTGTGCTCAGCTATTTAGATGTCCTAAGAAGTTCATAGACAGAAGCTGATCTTCAGAGCTTTACTGAAGATATGGCTGGAGTAGTCTGTGGAGCTGAACGATCTTAGCGATTTTGAGTTGTTGTGGTTGTAGACTTTTGAGGAAACTGCTATTGAAGAAGTCTGCAAGGCTGGATCATCTGGGCCACTCATCTTCTTTGGTGTCTGATCTGTTTTCTGCTGAGGTTTCTGTTGTCCAGTTGTCCCTGGATTCCTTGAGTGGATGCTTTAAATCTCCTGGAAAGATAAGAACAGAGCCCTGCCCTAATCCTAACTCTGGGACAATTACCTTTTTTTAGGGGGGTCAGGTAATATTTTTCCTGGAGCAAATTTGGTTTTTTTTGACAATATATAAAGTATTACCTTTCAATCCGGATTAAAGAAGAAATTATTTTGATATTTTGGAGCTAGACAAGCCTTTAGTGTATATATTTTGATATCTCTAAGGACAATTTGTTTGAGTTGCAGCCTGCCTTTTGTAAGTAGCTTTTAAACTTAAATATTTCCAAATCCTATGTGCCTGTCTCTGCATTCTAAGTTTTGGGATCAAAGACATGTGGTTCCCAACTGATGGGATTAAAGATGTGCTCCTCCACCCCTGGACCAAAGTTTTTCTCTGTTTAGAGCGTGTTTTGTATCAGGTGGCCTTGAGCTCTGAGAACTGCCTGTTTCTGTCTCTAGTGTGTTGGGATTAAGGGTGTATTCTTCCCCAGTGATGGGACTAAGGGTGTGTGCCATCACCACCCTGTTTCTTGTAACTCTAGAATTTATAAGACAACTAACTCTATAGTGTTCCTCCTGTCTTTACTGGAGGTAACGGCATGGGCTAACAGCATGCATTATTTTACCTTAGCTCTAAGTTTTTTCAACTCTTGGAGGTTTGTAAAACCAGGTTGAACAGCTGTCACCTTTAATTTATTTGCAGTGTTTTAAACCTGTTACCTGCTTTTTAATGCCAAACCATGGAAATAGCCTATACCTCTACAAAAAAAAAAAAAAAAAAAAAAAAAAAAAACTTTTAAGCTTTTTTTTCTATAGTATTCTTAAACTCTGTATTTTAAAAGGCATTATTCTTAGATGTAACACATTCTATTTTTGCCTTCTATAACTATATTTTTCTTCAGAGAAACACAGAAAATATGTTTTAATAAACTTTCCTACTTATAAACCTAGTCTTCCCTACTGTAAACCTAACCTTCTCTAATTCATCTTCCTGCCTAGCTTCATCCTTGACTATTTGTCTTTTCCACAGGTGCCCGAGGACACACTTTTTACTTCTTAACTTCTGATCCCAAATAAGCAATATTGTTCTCTGTGCTTCCCAGAGCCCCTCACCTCTGTTCTTTGTTTTGCTTTTGAGATAGCCCCTTCCTTTAAATTGATTATTTCTTTTTCCCATTTCCCTCTCTTCACCATTTGTCAATGTCGTATGCAACCAGTTGGCATAAAAATATGTCTTTACAGAATACCACAGAATATATTAAGCATTATGCTGTTTTTCACTTTGGCCCACTTTGGTAAGTCTCTCTTGTTTTAAGGAGTCTTTGCACATCCAATCTGATGCTTAAGGGCTCTCAAGATTCATAATGACATCTTGTGCTTGGAACCTCTACTTATTCATAGCTTGCCTTCAGCATGTCCATAGAAAACAGGCAAATAGCTCACTCCTGAAGCCCTTCTCATAATTTAACTTCACCTTTATTCCCCTATGTCTATACATGGTAGTGCCCTATATATTTTTTTCATTTGGTTTTTCTCTAGGCCGTGTGGTTCTAAATGAAATTTGTAGCCTTTTTGAACTGAAACAGTCCAGTTGTAAAAATTCAACACCCCTCTTTACATGTAAGGACACTAGAACGTAGGCTTTCTAGTAGATAAGTTCCCGGACTATGTATCAGGGTTTTTGTTGTTGTTATTTGTTTGTTTTTTGTTTTAAAATGTCATCTGTCATAGTTACTGCTCTATTGCCATGAGGAGATAACAAGACTAAGGCAATTTATAAAAGAAAGGATTTAATTGGGAGCTTGCTTACAGTTTCAAGGATTATTCCATTAACATGAGAGTGAAGCAAGATAGCAGGCAGGCAGGGTGCTGGAGAACAAGCCTAGAGCTCACATCTGCTTCACAAGTTTCAGAGGAAGAAAGACTGGGCATGGCATGAGGTTTTGAAAATGCAAGCCCAGCCCCAGTGTTACACCTGCTCCAACAAGGCTACACCTCTAATCTTCCCAAATGGTTCCACTAACTGGAGATAAAGCATTCCAACATGTGATCTTATGGGCACCTTTCTCATTCCAACCACCAGCCCATCTGACAGCAAGTCATACACTGTTCTGTTTTTTAAAAATTAGGCAGATAATTTATGATGAAGCTACATGTAGAAATGTTTATAGTCAGGAAAAATCTATTCATTATTTTAATTATGATTTCAATGATTTTAAATTGAACACATTGTTCCACTTATTATCTGACAACAGATATACAAATGCTTTTGTATTCAGTGAAGAAAAGAGTACTTTGTCCATGATACACCAGGTAGCAAGCTGTGCATCAAAGTCAGATTTACTATGTCCTGACTCCTTATCGCACAGGAGCACTCATATTCCAAGCCAAAGATGTGTCCCAGTGAAACATAATATGTTAGCATTGTGTCTTCTACAATCTACTAAAACTATGCACAAAGGTTGGGCGAGAAAGGCCCTTTTAAGATATCTAAGACACCTACTCCAACTCATTCTTGTACTTATGCTCCTCAGGAGGTCCACGTGCATAGACAGTAATGTGATTCGTGTGAACTTTGAAATAAACACGAGTCTACTGAGCATCGAAAACACGGGAGTAATGTTTCAGAGAGAAGAAAGAAGTGGTGAGACATCACAAGGAATAACATTATGAAGCAGTATGTTTATACTTCCAAACTCAAAGCCATGCATAGGAGACTCCATCTTAAAGTGGAAACTCAGACAGTAATTTGTAAAAGTGCCTGTGTATCATATTCATGCCACCAGAGGATTTGTTTTTTGGCTTCTTTTGTGCATTATTGGAAATACTTATGGGCAGGAGCATAGATACATAAATGATATTTGAAGGCTAATTTCAGCATATCATCTGGAAGATATCACTATAAATCATTCACTTTAGAGTCTTTAGAAGTTCCCAGTAGGACAGACTTATATGTTACAAAGTTTACATGGCCTATGTGACCAAGTTGTCACTATATCCTTTCAGATGTGTTACTATTATTATTGACTCTCAGGTTGGGAGAGGGAGAATTTTAAAATTTGCAACATCAAGTTCTCTTAGAATCATGTAAAGATTTATACCTTTGTGCTGGTTATGGGAAATAAATGTCTGTACTTCTTGCCCCATGCCATGAAACAGAAGGAAACTGGAAATTTTTCTTGAATGTAAAACTTTGGACTAAGAGATAAAGAATCTCATCATGAAAAGAGAACTGCTATGACAAAGCAGTAAAGACTCTGCTTATTTTCACTAACTCAAAATTGTGTGTTTTCATTTACCTGGTGAGTCAGACAAGCATAGAAATTGTTTAATGATCTAGGACTCCATGTTCTTTGGGCAATAAACTCAGTCTTTTCTTAATAATGCACCTAGCAACCTGTTGGCAACCAGAGACTCCCACAAACATCAGGCTGCATGTATATATGCCTTAATCAATGATAATATGTTTCTCTCCTTAGCAACCTCTTGATATTTTGTTTCTATACCAACTTACTTCTTGATATATTTTGGATTGGAATACAGGTTCTGATCTGACTTAAACTGGTTTGATGCATGCACAATAAGGCAAAGTATGTTCTTTGAATTAACTTTTAGGGAAAATCTATTTATCATCATTTAATCATATTTTAATTTAATGTATTGAAATAGAACATTTTATTTAGATATGTAAATAAATTTTATTTAATGTATTTGTGCAAATGCCTGCGTGAATCTACGAATAACACTTACATGTCTGGTACTTACAGAAACCTGTGAGTACTCTCCTACTCAGTTGGCCTGACAAAGTAACATGCAAAAGAGAGAGAGATCTTCTCTATCATGCAATGTGAGGTCACAGCTCTTTTAGCTAAATTGCTGGCACCAGGTTTGGCAGCAGCAGGGAGATTGTGGCTCCTGAACCTAAGCAAGAGGTGGTAAGACCCCAAACTGATTTCATTGAGACGGGTGGCTGTGAGGCATGTGTTCTGGTGTCAGCAACTCCCGAAATATCCTGACAACTGAGGCATGGGCTCCAGAGATGGTCTGTTGGATGACAGCAGCTATGGAGGTGAGAGCTTGTTCCCTCAGCATACAAAAGTGAGCTCTGGCAGCTGGTGGCAACAGCCTGGCTAGGTAGGCTGATACAGTGATGAATTCTTCAGACAGAAAAAGGACCTTCTTTCCCAAATGATACAACCAGAAATAAATGGTGAGTTTCAGACAATCTTAAAGGAAGGGGATGGTGGAATCATTTATTTTATACAGGGACATTATAAACTTTGGTGTGTAGGAGGGGTTTTGGAGATGAATGCACTTGATTTGGTTGGTCTAGGAGTGTGACAAGGATGCTTCATTTATATGCAGCAGCATAGTCCTATCATAAGAAGGGGAATACAGTACTTAATTATCCTATGGGAAGTGGGAGGGGTAGGAGTGTTAGCAGGGAACTGTGTCAACAGTCACACTCTAGGTATGGTTAGAGAAATGGGCAAAGGTCACTGGCTGAAAGCCAGCAAACTAACCTATCTCATTAGCATGGGGAGGCATTCCAGGAATCCCAGGTGCTCACTGAACAGGGAGAAAGAGTTGGACCTGTATTTTCCCTGAGGGCTATGTGACATTCCTCAGGTAGAGGGTATGGGGTTTCTCCATATCAGGCAGAGAGGAGGGAACTCTCTGAGAAGGGGAGTCCACCATTTATTGCTGAGCTCACAGGCTTTCTGGTAATATCAAACTTCAATCTTTTTTTTTTTTTTTTTTTTTGTTTTTTTTTTTTCGAGAGACAGGGTTTCTCTGTTTAACAGCTCTGGCTGTCCTGGACTTGTTTTGTAGACCAGGCTGGCCTCAAACTCGCAAAGATCCGCCTGCCTCTGCCTCCCAAGTGCTGGGATTAAAGGCGTGCGCCACCACCGCCCGGCACAACAGCAGGGTATCTGACAATTCCCACTTACTCTCTGAGAAATTGCTCTCTACCAGTTTTCTTCTTATTGCTGGAAACTTCTCAGTTTCCTTGATGGACATTCTAGTCCCATTAAAATGTCAGATTATGTTCTCCACAATGCAGTTCTTAAGTGCTTCCTCCATAATTTCTTTTTTTTTTCATTTTTCTTAATTTATTTATTTTTCTTTACTTTTTATTATTTTTTCCAGCATTTATTTATTTCTGCAAGTTACATCTCAATCACATTCCCCCCTCCCCTCCTGGTCCCACCCTCCCACCTTCTTTCCCCTTTCCCTCCTATCCTCTTTTTTTCTTTTTAAATTTAAGGTGTATTTTTCTTTCCCCCAGCATCTCCCCCCTTTTTTTCAATAAAAGACTCTTTCTCTTATAACAATAAATACAATACAAAACAATAAGAACAATAAGGCAACAGTCATGAAAATCAAAAGGTATAACATACATTCCCAATGTTCAGTACATTTGTATTTAGCAACCAATAATAATATTCTATTATCTATCTATTTCAATACGCTTAAAGTTCCATACCTAACTTGGTTTCCATCCTCACATGCATGACCAACTTTTTCATTTAAATGTATGCACCTGTACCTTTTGCAGGTCTAGTGTCCACAGAGGCCATAATTTCTTAACCTGATCTCATTTGGTACTTTGCTTCTGTACCACCATCTCAAATTTTAAACTTGAGTTTCCTCCAATCCATCAGTTTTCATTGGTACATTTAATAATTTACTTTTTCACACAAAAATATTTTGTTTGCTTTGTTACTGGCTCTTTTATTCTATAAAAGTGAGTTAGATGAGACCTTTGCATTTATGGAATTTCTATTCTGGAAAACTAAAATATGCCTCAAACCTGAAATCTTGATTTTTCATGCATACTCCTACACCTATATCTATCCGTAGTCATGTCCATATACAGACATTTGCATTCACACTTGTATCTCTATATTTTAAATACCTATCTTGAGTTACTTATTCACTGCACCAAGTTGTTCAAGTGAGAATATCCGGTGCAATACTGAAACTTTTCTTTTTCTCCTTTTACACACCCCATTGGGTTTATCCTGAAAATGTGCTCTGAATCTCAGCATTTATCATGCAGTTTTCTTCCTTGGAGTGAATAAGGCCACTCATTAATGGCTTCCTTCCACTGTTGAATCAGCCTACTTACTGTGCCTACCCTCCCCCTGCATCATGCTTGAACATATTTATTCTTTATCTTTATATAGTAGGTGAGAATAATTTGACCACAAGTCGGACAGTTTTCGCGCTCAAAACCTGACAATAGTGCTATGTTTTAGTTGAAAATTTGTATTTATGCTTATGTATTTGAGCCTGGTTGTCTGTATGAGCACTATATGTATTCAGGTATCTAAGAAGTCCAAAAACTGTCATCAGATTCTCTGGAGTTGAAGAAACATGCAGTTGTGAGCTAACCAAGGTGAGTGCTAGGAACTGAATCTGGGTTTTCTGCAACAGTACCCATTAGCTGCTGGGCTTTCTCTCAAGCCCTGATAATAGTTTCCTTATTGCATAAAATGTGAAATCTCCCCTCTGCCTACATTTTCTGTGCTGTAACAAGGCAATTGTTAAATTCTGGAACCTCTTATGATATATATGCCCTCTTTCAAGTTCCCCCCAACTGATGTTGTCATGGATTTCCTTGATGTTACAAACACACTCATGCTCCAGACATCTGCATAGGTCAAATCTCCTTCTATCACAGGTCACTGACGATGTTACCTCCAGAGAGGAAATTGCCTGATCAGATACACCTTCAGCTTCCCAATCTTTCCTATAAATAGCCTTACTTCTAGGTACATCTTTGTTCCTAAACTGCTGTCACTTTTACATTTCTTTAGGTTTTTATTTGATCTTCCTATACTATATGAAAGGAGCTGTAGTATTCAACAATGTCTTCTTCAAAACTCACAAAATGTGTCAGCAAGCAGTACCTGTATGGCCCATTATCTGATAAATAATTCAATGAATTAATTAAAACAATTATAACTCCTTTCTCAAGGGACTCTATACAAAATTGTTTCTGTTATAAAATACAATACCCAACTAGAAGATGAACACATATGGACAATTAATTTCTAAAATTTCCAGTACTACTTTTTATTGACATAAAGATAAAAAAGAAAAAATATTATAAAAATTAAGTTAAATATGAAAAGAAGACTCAAAGTGGAGGATTTAAAGAGGAAGAGTGGATCTGTAAGGCCTTTCTAAGAAGAGTAGAAGAAACAATATATCAAATATATTGTGTAAAGTTTTCAAAAACAATTAAATTATGTAATTTTGTAAGTTTTATAGTATATGAAACATAGAAGGTTACATCTAAATTATGTCTTTTAATATCACTTGACCATTCTTTAACTTTCTTCAAAACCTTTGCTCAATTTATAGAGTTGAGCATTCATATCACATGCGGAATTTACTTGACATTACAATTCTTTTCATTTGCTTCTTTTATTACTCAATATTTTAATGATACTGCAATATACTAAGTAATTCCCATTGTCTCTGGTGATACCTATTAGACGAGGTAGAATATTTTGAAAGAAATGCTCATGAACACCAATTGCAATACCATTGATATGGAATAATAGCATGTGGGTATACAAAATCCTGTGAAGAATGGGGACAGTAAGGCTTTAATTTTAATAGCTACTTAATTTTCTAAACCCTAATGTAAAGGTCATAATTTTAGGTATTCTGTGGAGTCATGACTGAATTTCCAAAGAATCAAATCATATTAATGACATTATTTTTTTTTCCTTCCAGATGCAGGAAAGTACCATATATACTTTTTTTTTCTCTTATTAGTTTCTCATCTATTCTCACCAATTTTTTCTATTACTACTTTTGCAGGCCTGAAATGACAAATTCAGCTGCCTTGGTGCAGGTGGGCTGATGTGGTTTTATATGGAACATGTGGCAAATAGGTTCTTTATTTGCAAGATGTTTAGATTTATCTAAAAGAGAAACATCTGTTTCTCCTCCCACTTAACTGCAGACACCTCATGAGGATGCAATAGGGAATAATAACAAATTATTTCATTCTTTTCATCTGGAACAGCAAGATTTTATAGCAAGCTAACTGAACCCCAATTTCTCCCATCCCATCTGGAAGAACAAAATAGATGAAATCAGTATAGTATTTTAATTACATGAGAGTTGCATTATTTTAGTCAGAATTTTCTCATCCTTTCAGGATCATTGGGAACTAAAACATCATTTATTTCTGCTACTGATGGAGCAATGATATTTTTGGTAACCCTGAAACCTAAGGAGATGTCATGGTGTAGAGAGATATCACAATAAAGCAGAACAGGGTGAGGCGAGGCCCTGTGAAATTTCCTATTCTTCAGACATCATGAGGGCATATAGCATAAACACTGTAACCTTTGTATCATTCTATTTTGATCAGAGGCCCACAAACAGTGACAGCTGCATGTAAAACACTGTTAGAAGAAATTACAGAGATTTCTAGGACTGAATTTGTACTCATCAAAGAGTCAAGATCCTAATCCATTTTCCCTAAATGATATGTGATCAAAGACAACTGAAGCAAATTAGCCTACTAAACTTGTTTACCCCAAACAAGAGCTCATTGAAGGAGACCATGTTAATCATAATTACTATATGTCCTACAACTAGGATGTTGTTGATAAAGGCTAGTTGAACAAAGAAGAGCCCCAGTCCTGTCTGTGACTCTTGTGTGACCTTAAAACCTGCTTGCTTGTCTATGACTTTCCTGTCATCTCTCATCTGGATAACCTCTGTAGATCTGTTACTAACTGGTGTCAACATTCAGTTATGAGTGAATGTCTTTACCTGAATTACAGTTTATTTTTCTCTATAGCAAACATAAAGTATTAACATGAAAATTTGACTAAGACAATTTCACCTGTCTACAGTTTTTATACATGTCTTTTGTCTTTAGGTCTAGATTTCAGTATGTGAATTGTTTATAACATCCAATATGATGTAGCCTTTTGAAAACTATGCTATTGTCTTTTCTCTTCAACACCAATGAAGAGTCGCAATGCACACATTCGAAAATATATTTTTTTCACATGTCATCATTCTAATATCCTGATGGACCTTATTGTTCATAATAAAATTACAGTGAATTTCTTTTTGTACTGGAAAATAAAATAAAAATAATACATTTTATTTGATATTAGCCTATATTTTAAAAGTAGAGATATTTTAATGTCCTTTAATATGACAATTCACTTCACAGTATGTCTCATGATTTAAATAGCCATAGTCAAGTGTCTTCTTTTTTTTTCCTTTATTTTTTATTTCTTCGCATTTCTTTGCAGTAAACCTGTCTTAAATGTATTTGTTCATTGACTTTCACAGTTACCTTTTGTCCCCAAACAGAGAAAACTACAAGCTAGTATATCATTCAAAATGCCTGTCAATAACAAATTGATAAGTTTACAATGATGATGGAAATTTTTTGTTTTATACTGTAAGATAATCATGCATAAATTATAAGTAGTTTTAAGGGGAAGGCTTAAACAGCTGGGTTTAGATATATAGTTATTTTGTTCAATATTTTCTAGGACTGGTCCTATTTCTTTCCAAAGCCTCCTCTTGTCCAAACAATTGGTCAGAATACTGGTGAGCAATACACAGTAAACAAAAATCAGGCATGTGCTTGAGTGTTGTTTATATATTGGTTTCATTTTGCATATTGTGTTTTGCTAATTTTTAGTTCTTAGAGAAAGCAAGGGACCCACTCAGAACTCAGGAGACATATAAAAATATGTTCTTCCTTATCCATGGGAATCCCAATGAAATATTTACCTTGTATTTTGAGTTATTCTTGTATATATCTGACCAAATACACAGAAAAAGTAATTACTTAGAGGAGTAAATATTTATTTTGGTATATGATTTCAGTCCATGGTAGCTTGTTCTCACATGCTCTGGAATAAATCACAGCTGCATGAATGTATGGGAACAAGAAGAAGGTACAGAAAGAGTTCAGGACAAGAACTTGCCTCCAAAGACCCACCACCAGTGAGTTCTTCTGTTAACTAAACTCTGTATCCTACGTTTTGCTGCTTTGTTATCATACCACCGTGTTTTTAATATACTGAAGCATTCATCTATGAGGCTAAGCCCACATGCTGGCAATCAATATTAACCACTAAATTTAACTTTATTGTACTCCTAGTTTCAACCTCCTGATCGTCCTGAGACTTACTGTGATCTGGCATAACATAACATTCTTCATATTTTGGAGATCTCTGGGTATAATAATAATTTTGTTTCTCTGTACCTCTTATCTGTCTATTCTTACAGCCACAACTGTCCAAAAATCGTTTTGTGACTGGGCCTAATTGTGCTTCTGCCTTCTTAGTAAGAACATCATGGTTCTAATAGTGCTGATGTCCTAAGAACAATGAGAGAAATATTGAAAATGTTGGAATTAAATTGGTATTTGAGCCAAGCTCACTAAACAGCATAGATTTGCTAAAAACCCATCCACATATACTTTTTTTTTAAGCAATAAATAAATGATTGGCTTAATAACTTAATGATTTTGGTGTTGATAATTTTATAGAATTATTATGAAATATCAACTATTATCTTGTAAAATATCATCACAAAATGATCACAAAGAACCTGCCAGGTAGATGCTTTATTTAGTCTGTCTGCTTCTTGGGCAAAACAAAATGCTGATGGTAAGCAGCAGGTAGCCCAACCACCTTCTTTTGAAAGCAGTCAGATAACTTAATGTGTGCACCGTTTCTTAGCTCATTGTTCATTAGCTATCACTCTTGTTCTACATGTACAATATGTACTGAGTTTTACTCATGTTGTTTATGGATGGTAGTCACTCACTCTTATACCTGGAGGGCAGGAACAAGCACTTAGCATGATGTCTGATACGCAGTAGATTTCGAAATTCAGTTGAACAAAATGACTCCTTTAGCTTCTTTCTAAATACTGTGTGAATTTGAACCAGATTCTTTCTTTTCTTCTCTTTTAGTATACTTTTATTAAAATAAGAGAATTTTTCTAAATGATATTTAAGATTCCATTTCTATTATTATTATTCCCAAGTGTCAATGCCAAAATTAATATTAGTCAATCATTTGACCGAGAGATTTATATAGTGTTATTTAAAATCTATAAAGGAATTTGAACTCTTTAAAAAATAAAATTGCAAAAATTAAAGTGAAAACATAGAATCTCACAAATAAGATTATAATCTTATTTAAATAATAACTACTATTATTTATAGTGTTTGTGTGTGTGTGTGTGAGATACCTGGATTTGATTTTAGAGTATTGAGCAGGCTAAGCAATGACTATGTTACTGAGTTACAGATCCAGCCTATTATCATTTTTAAGCAGATTCTGTGTGTTGTGTGTTTTGTGTGTGTGTGTGTGTGATTCTTTAAACTATTTAATAAATTTATTTATGTCAACTTTTTATGTGACTAAGTTTATACTGAACACATGTTTTGTATATTTTATTTAAGATAATATTATCTAATTTCAACTAGAATTATCAGCTCATATTTCAATTTTAAGACATAATTTTAGATTTTTAACTTCTGAAAATGTACATTAATTTTATCTTTGGTTGCACCACCATTGGCACTTGACGTTTAGCCTTCTTCAGTTAATTTGTTATTGATTTTTTGATACCCTTTGCTTAATAAAGAAAATAAGTATCCACATTTCTAGTGCCATCAGCACTCTTTGGCAACTGAATTTACTGCTATGTAGAAAAGAGATAAAAACAACATTATTATTAGTTGTAAATAAGGTGAGATTATAGATTCAAGAGGAACATAAACTTTTACCTATTCATGAATAAATAATCATTTTACCTTTTTTGAAATTCACAAATCAGACATATAACTGACCTCTCACCTGCAAGTCTGAACAAGGAAAACTTTTTCTAAGTCACTATGGCACAGGATCTAGGAATGTGTACTCAACCCCTCACCACACCCATTTGCTACTGTGGTCAGTAGGACTCTTCAACGAATTTGTATTAGCAAATCCAGCCACTTAACTTTGGAGTTTAGAATAATGATCACTTAACTGTTTTAACTAATAATCTCTTGTTGTACAAATCCATGTATAAAGAATACATTCAAATTTTCTTAACAAAGGTGAATTTAAGTCATTATTTGAAGAATAGGTGCCTATAATCTTAAAAAGGCAGTTTTCAATCAACTGTTATTATTCTCAAAGGAAAATTATTGGAGACATAGGAACTAGGCAAGCTACTACATCGTTCCAATTCAGTCTCCAGTTTGAAGCATAGTTTACTAGAATATAGGCTCTCCCTAACTCCTTTTCAAAGTGTTGGTTTTACTTCATATGTGTGTGTGTGTGTGTGTGTGTGTGTGTATAAACCTTGAGAACTTTCAAGCTTGACTTCATATTATATATATATATATATATATATATATATTGAAAACTTTGAGGTGAAGGAGTAAAATGTACTAATGAATATCTATGTAATGTAGACAATATAGAGTCTAGGAAGATAGGTTCATAAATTTCTCAAGCCTCCTTGCAAGTAGAGGTGTTACTAGACCCTCTTTGTTCTGCTGGTAGATAAGTGTCAGACTTTTCTCAGCATCCCACAGTTTTAATTTATTCACTAGGATGAAATTTAACTGAGGAAAATCAGGTATGGATCAATTTGTACTTTATGAACAAGAAGGATGGATAACATGAAAATGGTGTTCAGAGAGACAATGTGAAGTTTATTCATTGACTTTCACACAAAGTGCCATCTTCCACTTTTCTGTCACTAATTGTCTCATTTCCTTCATACAATGCTTCATTTTTCAATATATATATATACATATATATCTGTTTATATTCTTATGTATTACAAGAATACATATATATACTGTATATATAGTGCGTATATATATATAAATAGTATATATATAAGAAGTATATATATATATATATATACTATAAGAATACATATATATACACACCTGTTTATAGTCTTATGTATTATATTTCTATCTCTCTTTTCTAGAATGGGGACTACTTAAGGCAAGGTCAGATATAATGACCACAAAGCCAACTTGGCCAATATTTATTGGCTACATGCTTGAATTAGTAAATTAATTAAGAATTCACTCAGTCTTTTTGGAAAGTAGTGTAAAGATATATTATTGATATTATAATAATGATACATATCAAATATATGGAATTTCAAGGTAATGTTTTTCTTTTAATTATCAATATCATTAATGACTGAACACAGGAAGTCCTAAGCCATCTATAATTATGAGGAATATCCAAATTAAGGGCCCAAAATGCCTCAAGCAGTTTGTCTCTGTTTGATACACATTTGTGCTCACAGCATCTTTGTAGTGGCTCTAGGTATGGATTCCCTGGATTCCAGCACCCAGACACAAATTTTTGGCTTAGTGTCTCATATACATACCATGACTCAGATCCAACAGGTACTCAGGACAGAGTAACAGGTTGCATTTTGGACCTCTGAAGCTGTGAGGTGAAGTATTATTGGTGCCCCATGGTAGAGCAAAATAAACAAAGGAAAATTGGCAACACCCATGTAGTCAGGATGTGAAATAAATACATAGTCTCATATACTGCCAATTGGAATGTCACCATTTATTATCTCTTTGAGAATCAACCTGGCATTTTCCTATCAAGCAATGCCCACACCTATTTTGTAAACTAGTGATTCAATCCCTAGGTGTTTATCCAAGAAAATTAAAACCATATAACATGGTGTTCAGTTCCATATTATATTTAAGATTTTCTAACTGGAAACACATCGGATGGTATCAATAAGAGATAAGCAGACTAGGGTATATAGTGGCATACTCTAAGCACCAAATATAAATAAACCACCAACATAAATTAACAAACTGAATGCATCTCCAAATCAGTAAGTGAATGAAGCTATATACAAAAGGATCTATGTAATACATGTTTAATATGAAATTATTTAACATAAAATTTACTTGTGAATTTTTGAGAACCACCTGTTTATCTCAGTATATCTAGACGAACAAATGTTGCTTGTTTCTAGATACTTACTATCTGCTTAACTTTTAAAACAATATACAGGAGGCTAAATAAAGTTTATTTGTATAATTAAGTAATTTAGTAGCTAACAAGATTCTAAGTTTGATTATTTATAGATCACTAATTCTAGATTATCCTAATCGGTTTGCAATAGTAGCTTTCCAGGACTAGAAATTTATATTACATTTTTGAATAAGTTGTATATGGAACAATACCCTAAACTACTGATAGACATTTTAGGTTACATTTGCTACAATATATACAGTATACAATATATACAGTATATTATATCAAATGTAACCTAAAATATCTATCAGTACACAATAACCTATACTAATGCACAACATTATATTATTTATGTTGTTATATCCCTATATCCCTTCCTTTTTCCTCTCATTCCTTTTAATCCTCTAATACTAGATAGGAGAGAAAGGATAGAGAGGAGAAAGAGAAAGATATTTCTGAATCTAGCCTCCTTTACTGAGTTTTCTCCCTAACCAAATCAACAAACAACTTGCAACCAAGCTCCCTAAATGACAGCAGAGATCCATACCACCCCAAATGGCTAAATACCCTCTTGGAAATGAGGCAGTCATTTTCTTAAAATTGCTTCAAATTGTCTAGTGATGAAGGCATCTCTTGGGAACCCTGAGAAAATTGTGAAATTGGCCAAGTCCTGGTAAAGTTGGCTGTTTTACTTGTTGGTCCATACTTTATGAGGCAGGAATGTATAGGGATTAACTGAAGTCCTTCTGGTACTTCCGCTCTGAAAACACAAACTTTTGAAGGCAACATACACTTCAGCATTAACACATGTATGGAATATGCGGTGTACACAATTTAGCTAATGATGATTCTCTGCTCTACATTTGAGCAGATGAAAGCTTCTTTCAACCATATAAATTTGGACTAGATGAACAAACTGTAGTATAAATCTCCATCCATGCCTTATGAAAGGATGGCATGTAATAATAAATCATGAGGACTAGGTAGCCAAAAAGATTCATTGGCTACTGTAAATGCCAGTTTCTAAAGTTGTTCCCATACAGAGGGATCACCTGCTTTTTTCTTCTGAGTCTCTTCTTTCATGTCAGCAGTCAAGAGTTTTAGGAGATCTTCTGTGGTCAAATCTACTCTTAACTAACTTTGAAGGAATCCACAGCTTTGAGTTTCCTGTTGAAACAAAGATATATCCTTAGGTTTGTGTGATCTAGGTGGAATGCAGACACACTACACAGTTTTAATATCCCTGGCTGGAATACAGACACTATTTTGGTTTTTAAGGTTTTTTTGTTTTGTTTTTTTCACCATTTATTTATTAATTCAAGTTACATCTCTATCCCAAACACTGTAGTAAGGTTAGTTTGTTGAGGGAAGCAGCCATGTTTTAAAGTGGTGTCTAATTGAGAGTCACACAAGTCAGCGAAATCATAGAAAGATTTGATAGAGTGAGTCAGAGATAGGACATGTCCACCTCTCAAAAGAAAAGAGAGGAAAGAGAGGCAAATTGTCAGAGGTATATGCCAGTTGACAGTCAGTGCTGTTAGCTGAGTGACAGCGCAGTGGCAGGTCAGATAAGTTCCACCAGTCAGTTGGAAGTCATTTTGGAGACAGTGCAATGGAGTTTATGGAAGTTGAGTTCATGCATTTGTGCAGTTCAGTGGAGGCCAGCAAAGACAATTGAAGGCAGAGAATAAGAAGGGGCCAGGCAATTAAAACAAATTTCCAGAGTTAGTTTGAAATCAAGAAAAGCTATTTAGGGAGAAAACAAGAGAAGCCGAATTGAATCAGTAAGCTTGGAGAGATGACTGGCCAGATTCTGTCAGAATAGCTCATTTGAACCAGTCAGCCAGAATTCAGGAAGAGCTAGGAAGGGTTAGTTCATTCAGCAGTAAGCCTCCCCTCCGAGATGACAGTTACATCGGGTGAATAAAAGTTTAATTTACACCAAGGAATTATATTTTTAAAAAGTGTATGTGTATGTGTGTGTGTGTGTGTGTGTGTGTGTGTGTGTGTGTGTGTGTGTATATATATATATATATGAAAGATAAATAAGTGATAGAAAGATGTTGGATTAGGAGATAATATATCGATGATAAATGATAGATAATCAATAAAAAAGGCAATGTTATAGAAAAATTTATGTAGTGAATAAAAAATAACCACCTAAAATCAATTAATTTTGGCCATGCATATCATTTTTTTTTACATTCAGAGAAAATGGCTTAGGGACATTGATATGAGAAAAAATCCAAGTGGTGTCAAGAATTTGATTATAATTGCAGAGAAGTCTATAGTATTCACAATTTCATGAAGTAAACATGCAGCTCTATTGGAAGCCAAATATTTTAGCTTTGTATTTCAGTTTTGGCCTGGAACTAATCTCTGTTGAAACATCTAAGTTTACTATGTCTCAGTTTTTCAAATTCATATTTAATAGCATATGATCAAATATTTGGCAAATTAATGTCCACTATAATAATATAAAATATTAAATAAATACATTAGACTATCACAACCTCACTTCTGTTTACACTCACATGGCAAAGTTATTGAGTGTGCCTCAGATCATATATCTTTACCAGTTTTTACAAATCTTATCAATTTGTACAATGTATAATTATGTCAACTCTTTGAATAATGAGGCTTTAATATAAGGAACAAGTTTGTATTTACAAATGAATAACTCTGTCCTTGTAAAAATCACAGAAGTTATAAGTCAGTTTTGTGAGACAGACAGTCCAATAAAGCATTGAAGATAGACTATTCTCATTGTATTTTTCAAAATTAAAAATGTTTGAAATAAATATGCATAAGCCTCCTAAAGTTTAAAGTTCAGACATTCTCATAGTTATCTGAAAGACTGTTCCATTTGATACCTCATGTATTTGTACTGAACTGTACATATTCTGATTATTAGCTGAAGTACCAGTTCTTAAAATACTCCTCATAATTTATCTTGTTTGAATGGCAATGGAATTGTGGCAGATAATGAATAAATATTGAACACTTTCTTTGTTAGCAGCTGTGTCCTTACTTTTTGAATTTCAAACTGTGTCAAAAAATAAGAGACAATTGGAGTATGACACCCATGAGTACTTATTACATGACTCTCAGTGTTGAACTAATGACAATCAGAAGAATTCCATTTTTATCAAGTACCAAGGGCACACAATAAAATATTCATTTACCTCACACTGCATATAAAGCTGTTTCCTCCAACACTTCATTTCTTGTATAGGATTGCTATAATGTGGTCCCAGTACATTAAGCATCAGTGCAATTATTACCTCTCTTGTATACAGCCATCTAAATTAAACACCATTAAGTGAAATGCTGTAATAAATACTATATCTCTTTATAACACTATTATCTGTATTTTCTGAAAATACTGTGCTTAATTGATCCAGTAGAATAAGGGCTTGTTCCCATAGCAATGTGCAGAGTTGAAAGTTTCACTTGGAGAAAGAGTCTCACTTTCTTTCCACACCACACTCTGACAACTGCCCCACTATACTTGAGTAACTTTTCTTTTCTATTCCTTTTTTTTTCTTAAAATCAACTTTGTGATCTTTATTAACTGGCGACAACTTTATACTCCTAGGAATCACTACACTGTGTACAATTTTTCTTCGTGTGTACACAGAGAATGAGTGCGATTTGAAATCTCTTCATGGTAATAAAGTTACTAGCACCCACCTCTGTAGTGTGACCGTCTGACCCCAAGTGTCTGACTCGCAGTGTACACATCAACAGTTTTCATCTCACAATTTTTAAAATGTATTTCCCGTCAGGAACCAGCAACATATTTTTTGAACTTATTTCCGTTTGAAGTAAGAACTATCTCATCTCTGATAACTGACTCATGTTTTATCATTATCAAAAGCTAAAGGGTGAAAGAGAAAAGTGTGATGAATTAAAAAATTATTTTTTAAGGAATGATAAAATTCATTTTCACAAATTTACAAGAGCTGCTGGCGGGGGACTTATTACTCTATGCAATCAGACTGGGGCACAGTGCAAACCACCTCCTCTGCTCAGGAATCCGCAGTTCTTCAGAAGCTCCGGTTCATGTGTATTTCCTCAATAAAGCAACTGTCCAGACTTTAAAGTTAGAGTCAGCATGAGCTGTGCTGTGCAGACTTTTCTTTAGGCACTTTCTTTTACTTTTTCTTTCCCTGAGCCCTTCTTGAATATGATCCTTCATAAGAGGCTCTTTGAGCCTTCATATTTTCACTAAAACTGCCCAGACTTAGAATATCTGGGTATATGTACACACCAAGGACCTATCATGTATCATAATGATTCCAAACATGTTTTCAGTATTAAAAGTCTCCCCAAAATTAAAAAAAGTCCCTTAGTCAAAGAAATATCCCAAACCAATTAATTCAGTATTTTGATAAAGAGCTAAATCATATAAACATGGCAGGCTGTTGTTGTTGTTGTTGTTGCTATTGTTGTTGTTGCTGTTGTTGTTGTTGTTGTTGCTGTTGTTGTTGTTGTTGCTGCTGCTGCTGTTGTTGTTGTTGTTGCTGTTGTTGTTACTATTTTCCTTTCCCCCACCCGCCACAGGAGGTAGATATCCCTGAAGATGGTGAAGTCTAGTAGCAGTGTCTCAGATATAAAGACGAATGCCTTAGAGGTGAAAGAGTGCAAATTTTAATATTCAGGTTTCAATATAACCTGGTGTCTTACTGAGATGTAACAACACCTTATAAACTTGAAGTCATTTTTACATCTTCTGTGGATGAAAATCTATAGTACATATGAAGATTATTCTGACACAGAAGTTTTAATTGTTTAGTCATACCTACAAAACTCTATTTTGAAATCCTATAAAATTAATTCTAAAAACAACCATATGACATGAGAAGTGCCTATTGAGTATTTAGAAAATGTCATATTGGGAAACTTTATTATGTTCTTATTCAGTAAAACATGAAGGCTTGCCTAGAAATAAAGCAATATATTGGAAGGAATTAGGTAGAAGATTATGTTATTTAATAAGGGCAGATTGGGGTAAAAGTATGACATTTATTTCATGACCTGTGTATGATTTCATAAGATAGCTATATTAATATAGAAGTATCCCAGGACACACCTAGTCTTTTCATTTCACAAAGACCCATCTTGTGTGGCTGCAAGAACTGCTCAGTGATAGAGGACTTGCCTATCATGGGCAAGGCATTGAGATCAGTGCATAGCATTATCAAAAAATAAAGAAGTGATTTATTTGGTTTAGTGATCCACACCTGTAATCTTGGCACTTTGAGGATTAAGGCCAAAGAATTGCCATGATTTGCAGACCATAATGAGTTACAAGAAGCTTTGGTCATAGAGGGACATTATCTCAAAACATCAAAACCCAGGAAAACTGAACACCAAAATAGTGACATAAAATAGTTTTTTATATGTTTAAGTTATTGTACAGAGAAAAGGAACTTATTAATATTACAGATATTCTAATTCTGTTCATGACAGTAGACACATTTGTAGATTGTATGTTTCAGAACCAAATCTTAGCTGGTAAGTCCACGCAGGAGAAAAACTTCTTGGCTTATCTCCATTGACTTGATTGTAGTTGTCATTGTCACCACAAAATTCTCCTCATTACTGGTTTATTACAAGTTTTTCATCATAATTTTAATATAAATTGTTACATTTACTAATATAATAACTTAATTCTTATAGTAGGTTCTGTCAGAAAATAACTAAATTTTTCTAATAAAGTATAAATTATATACTTAAGGTTTTAAATCTTGATTAGCAAAGAGTTCAGGTTTGGTTTAATACTACAAGATGAAAATAAAAGAATGAAAAAGAAAGACAAAGAGATTTTTTGTAAGAAATTCTCAAAGAATAAATAAAATTACTATTTAAACATGAATTGAAATTTACATGAACAAAAAGGAATAGGACAGTGTTGTTCAGTTAGAAATATAATGAAACTGTCACCAGTTTTTAACCTAACTTGTTCTACATTTTAGTTTGAAAGTAAAGAATAGTCATCTAATGCTATCCTTATGAGCTTACCAGAGTGAGGAGTAATCAGAAGTAATTACTTCTTGAAACTTGGTTGTGAGTTTTCTGACTCCAAACTGAGTTTAGATCAGGTAGTTTTGCAAATCCTTCCTTTGAATGCACATCAACACATGATCTCCAAAGTACCATTCAAAATAAAAAAAATAAACAAATGGTATTGATTTATAGGACTATAGAAATTGTCTTTGAATGGAAGAAAATGTTAAGGTAGAATGAAGTTATAAACTCCATGCTTTTGAGTGTTCTATGATACTCTTCAGTTAAAACTTTTAGAACTTTTTGAGGAACCGGATTTAGCGGTCCATAGGTATAAATGATCTCATTGCTTGATAGACAGACTCAGAAGGATATGAATATTTAGGCCAGCCTGAATACCTGGAAAGAAATGATCTCAGTAAACCAAGAAATGAACCAGTCAACCAACAAAGCACCTTTCAGATAATTCAAAGCCTATCTATATATTAATGTCCTGAATTGGCCCCATACAGTTTATTACAGCCCTAAACAAAAAGAAAAATAGTAATTCTAATCACCTTCCATTTGAGCAGGAAGTAATTAACATATTTGTATGCAATAGTTAGGAACATAGCCAGTACACGTGTTTGCATTCACACATTTTAAACACCTTAAAATTATTTGCCAATATTTTTGAGAGTAAGAAAAAATAGCATTTAAAATGTTTTCAAATTTTATAATTAGGGCACATCCTGATCTCAGGTATATCAACATCAAAACCAAAACACAATAAAACAAAACAAAGCCCCACTGCGTTCTCACTGGGTATTCCAAATCTCCTGCGGTGTGTAGTAAGATCTGAGTAGCTACTTCATCTGAAATCCAGGTTACCACAATCTTCATGGCTCACCTTGCCTGTCAAGTTCTGGGAGCACATAATTCCTGGAATGTTCAGTAATAATGCTACATAGACAAATACGCTTAACTTGGAAACGGTGACTCGGATGCCCAGGTTTCAAAATCACACCACACCTACCTTTCCACTTGTCCAGCACCAAGGATGATGCAGTACCTCATCCTTGGAATGGATGTAAGAACCAAATACTTCTGATTGTTGGTATTATATGATAGTGAATATCTAAAAATTACAAACGACAAAGTTTGCACAGCTGATGTTTTATTGGACTTCCAATTTTCCAGAATTTGAAAATTATTTCTCAAACACATCTTGTACAGATGGTGTCTTACTTTAAGCAGAGTGTTGATGTCTGTTCACTTTATCCATCCCTGTGTTCTTTGACTAAGGTGCTAGAACAGGTAAACATTCAGTCTGGAAGTGAAGCTCATGCTTTTGGGGGATTCTTGAGGCTTAAGGACCAGTGAATAAATATTCTAACACTGAATCTTATAGAAGCTAAGAAGATAAACAATTCATTAGACTTACTTCCCTGTCTAGTGGTACTATAATTTGAAAGATCCTAAAAACAGCAAAAACAATTACACAAAAAGAGAGAATATATCCATAAGCCACAGGTAAGCATATTTTGTTTACCTTGAAAATAGTATCATGCTATATATTCCTGGAAAGAATGGTGGTGCTGAGAGATAAAGTTGATGGATATAATTTCCTTATTCAGTTTAGTGCACAGCAGGCAAAGTGATATCTTTTTTTCCCTCTCTTTTTTATGGAGACAGAAATAGAAACCCACTGGCAGAAAAGCATCAAGCATATGGAAGGAAAGGCCAAAGAAAGGATATTGGAAAGAGTGCTGAGACACAAACCATTCTTGACAATTATATTGGGAGTAACATAGAAACATGAGAGACAATGTAGGCAAAAATAACTGCAGGAAAAGCTCTACATTTTAGATATCAATAGTCTTTGTTGCAGATTAGAACTTTTCTACTCTTTCATCCTCTAAGGTGGAATCATGACTCTGTTTTATTTTTGTGATTAGGTTGAACTTAGGTCCAACAGTGTGCTTGGCATGTCCCTAAATAAAATGAATTATGAATAATGAAATGAATGTGTTCAAAGACCAGGAGAGAGATTTGGAGTTAATTGGTTAGTTCTTAAGAGTATTTGGCAAAAATATTTTCACAGATCTATTTCTTGATGACTTTCTAGCAAATGGTATTTTTACATGGATTTTATTTTAGTTTTATCTTCCTGACAGTTGAATTCAAATGAAGATTATTTCTTCAGGGGCTGAAGAGCAACATATTTCTAATACATTTACTGGGATTATTTACTAAATTAAGAAAACACTTGCATTTCTAAATCTATAACTTCATTTAGGGGGCTAGTCAATCTTAGGCTAAATAGAACAAAGCTACTGATCAAGGGATACAGTCCAATTTATAGGACCAACAATGATCTGTATTATGATTTCCAAAATGTGAGCATTAAATTGTTTCAATAATACAATTGTAAAAAAATACGATGAAATTGTATCTTTTCAGTTTTGGTGTTATCCATGTTTTAAATTTGATTTGTTAAAGTATATTTTCATAATGTGTTTGAATGTTCTTATGTATTGGGATATAAAGCTCAATGAGATAGTCTATGTCACACTGTATGGATCATGACTATGCGGTATATATCTCCTTTGGATATTTGGAATATTTTATAATATGAGTCTTACTGAATATGTCATATGATACTACATATGGTGAACATGCTAATTCTAATTCTCTAGCTTCTTGAAACAGAACTGGGGAACATGTTCTAGTTTAGGCTGGACTGTCAGGCCTTGAGGCTGGCATGAGAATCTGATCCCATGACAATAGAAACAAGACTCTCTCCTCCTGGTGACAGAAGCAACTGTGAATTCTATAGGATCCTGCTCTTCAGGCATCAGTGATGGCTGAGGCAGTTACATTTCCTAATGGCTGGTAACCAAGGAAAACATCCTCACCACACAATTTATGTACAAAGTTTATGTAGTTGAGTAGAATTCCATGAGTATCATGGCATTTTTCAATATATTCTGTAGGGGTTAGATAAATTAGATTTAGAAAATATATAGGAGTTTCTGATACTGTCTCTTAGTTCGGGGCATGAACAGCATTATCAGCAAAAACAGGAAAGACTTAATAGACTGAAAAACAAGGTTGAAGTCAGGAAAAAACAGGAAAGACTCAATAGACTGAAAAACAAGTTTGAAGTCAGGAAAACAGGAAAGACTTAATGGACTTGAAGAAACAAAGTATCTGGCCTGACATTGTTTTCAGCTGCTAAGTGGGCGGAGCCCAAATTAAGCTGAAACAGAGTTCCTCCTATTTAAGGACAGTGCATGGAGCCCAGAAAAAGAAGAGGCCCCTGATGCTAGAGAGCTCCAAGAGTTCTGCTGAAAAAAGGGCTGGCCATTGATGGCCAGCTCTCTCCTTGAAGCAGAAAGAAGCCAGTGAGCAAAGAAAGCCTGAGCAAGACACCAAAAGGCCAAGGACTGGACCCTGTGGCTCAGCTTTTGCCTGGAGGGGTTTGATCTGTCCGATCAGTGGCCTAGGGGAAACTGTGCCTGGCTTTAAGGACTGAGGCAGAGCAGCTGAGTTCCTGATTCAAAAGAAGTAAGTTGGCCTGCAGACGGCTGGGGTCTCCCACAGAGAAGAAAGCATGAAGCCTTATTTAAGGTGAGACTGCAATAACCAACTTACCCTGACGAACCTACATCTGAGAGATCCAGAAAAAGGACTGCTAAGTGCGTTCAAGAATCTACAACAAAGACTGTGTTCCTGATGACTGAGGACCTGCCCCAGAGACTGTATCATGCTAAAAGGTTATGAAAGAAGTTGTTATAATTATCAATAGGTTTATTGGATAGGTTAAAGGGGTTGTAGGAATTTATAGGATTAATAGTTAAGAAGTTGTTGGTGTTTGTTATAAATGAATTTAGTAATAAATAAATAAGTGTTAAATAATAATTTAAAAGATCGGTTACAATATTCACTACTGATTCATCTAACTATCGTAGTGTATTATGAAAAATTCCTTTTTAAATTTATATTCACCAAAATTTCATCACTGATTATAACAGCAAAACTTAACCAAGCACTGAGACCAACCTATGGCACATAATGCATGTTAAATAAAACATAGCACTTTCGACATACATATTAAAATTTATCTTTGGATTTATTATATTTTGTGTATTAATGTTCTTGTGGTCTTAAAAGTATAAATACACTGAGAGTTGACATATAACAAACAGAAAATGAGTCACACTCTTCACAATAGCTACAAATAATATAAACGACCTGGGGGAAGGGATCACTCTAACCACACAAGTGAAAGATTTGTATGACAAGAACTTCAAATCCCTGAAGGAAGAAATTGAAGAAGATATCAGAAGATGGAAAGATCTCCCATGCTTATGGATAGGTAAGATCAAACAATAAAAATGGCCAGCCTACCAAAGGCAATATTCAGATTCAATTCAATTCCTGTCAAAATACAAACACAATTCTTTACAGACCCTTAGAGAACAATTCTCAATCTCATATGGAAAAACAAAAAAACCCAGAATAGCTAAAACAATCCTATAAAATAAAAGGATGCCTGGAAGTATCACCATAACTGATTTCAAGCTGTACTACAGAGCAATAGTAATAAGAAGAGTATGGTACTGGCATAGAAAAAGAATGGATAATCAATGAAAACAAATCAAACACCAGAAATAAACCCATGTACCTACAGTCACTTGATTTTTGACAAAGAAGCCAAAACCATATGATGGAAAAAGGGAAGTACAAATGGTGCTGATCTAACTGTATATCAACATTTAGAAAAATGAAAATAGACTGATATTTATCACCCTGAAAAAAACTCAAGTCCAAGGGGCTCAAAGAGCTCAACATAAAATCAGACACACTAAATGTAATAGAAAAGAAAGTAGGAAAAGGGGTGGTTTTAAGCATTTTAAGTGTTGATTGGTCCTGTTTGTTGTCTGTTACTTACCTTGACTCTGATTGGTTAAAAAAAGGCTGAGGCCTGGAGATTGGGCAAAGACAGAGTAGGCAGGACTAAGGTTCTCGGGCTTTTAGAGAGACAGGGAGCATCCGAGGAAGGAAGGCTAGAAAAGAAGCCAGGAGTAAACAAGGAGGACACACCATAGGGTAGATTAAAGAATATCCTTTCACATGGCCTGGAACATTGGCTCAGTGTGGAGAATAAAAGTCCAAAGGGACATATGTATATATGGGGTCATATTTGGGTAATAGAGTTATGAGCTAGCTTAGATGGGCTAGGATTGCTTAACCCAGGCCTAGGCTTGTTAAAATACATCCGATGTCTGTGTGTATTCATTTGTAATGGCAGGCTAAGGATTAACACTGCCGACCAATTAAAGATAATATAAATACTGGGTAAATAGTTTAATTAGCTATTTTTTCTACATATGGCACCCAACATGGAGCAATTAGAATCAATGCTCACAGCCTGAGAAGGCTTGGGTAAAATATAGTTTCCTAGCCAAAGAGTGGCAAGCCAAACTCAAAGGTTCTCTTAACAAAAGCTACTGCCTTACAGCAAAGATGGGAAGCTTAGCTCTCTTTAGATGCTAAATAACCTGCAGCCTTCTAAACAGAGCTTGAGAATGGAATTAACAAGCTAAATTAAAAATGGAAAAATTCATAGTGTCTCAATATGTTTGGATTCCAACTGAGTTTGTTTCTCTTAACATACAGATAATTTTTACACTGACAATCATGTTTCTATGTATACTTGCAGAGAAAGATTTGACTAGGATAGGTTTAAGGATATCTGTAAGGGAGAGAGCTTACAGATGGAATGCTAAACTGCTGACAATAACAATGCGGGAAGGAAGGAAGCCTGACCAGATGTCATTGGGAACTCACAGATGCCTGATTACAACTAGGTGCTTATCAAGATAAAAGACATGAAATGCATGGGGTTAGCCCATACCTTTAACTTCAGCAGAGACAGGAGGAGCACTATAGAGTTAGTTGTCTTATAAATTCTAGAGTTACAAGTAACAGGGTGGTGATGGTGCATACCCTTAATCCCATCATTTGAGAAGAATACACCCTTAATCCCAACACACTAGAGACAGAAACAAGCAGATGCCAGAGCTCAAGGTCAGCCTGATACAAAACAAGCTCTACAGAGGGAAAAACTTAGATCCAGGGGTGGGGGAACACATCTTTAATCCCTTCAGTTGGGAACCACAGGTCTTGATCCCAATACTTAGTATGCAGAGACAGGCACATAGGATCTGGAAGGATTTAAGTTTAAAAGCTACATACAAAAGGCATGCTCAATGTAAACAAATTGTCCTTTGAGATCTCAAAATATATACACTAAAGGTTTGTTTAGCTCCAAAATAACAAATAATTTCATCTTTAATCCAGATTGAAAAATAATACTTTATATATTGTCAAAAAATCAAATTTGCTCCACGAAAAATATTACCTGACTCCCCCCCCCAAAAAAAAAAAAAAAACAATGGTAATTGCCCCAGAGTCAGGATTAGGGCAGGGCTCTGTTCTAATCTTTCCAGGAGAATTAAAGCATCCATTCTAGGATTCCAGGGACAACTGGACAAGGGAAACCTCAGCAGAAAACAGATCAGACACCGAAGAAGAC
>CAJQZJ010032746.1:4678853-4702668 GCA_907164525.1 Lophiomys imhausi
CCCCCCCCCCCCACCCAAAAAAAAAAAAAAAGAGGGCAATTGTCTCAGGGTTGGGATTGGGGCAGGGTTCTGTTATTATCTTTCCAGGAGAATTGAAGCGTCCCTTAGGGGAGCCCGTGGACGCCTGGACAGCGGAAACCTCAGCAGAGAGCAGAATCAGGCACCAAGGAGGACGAGTGACCCAGTTGATTCTGCCTGGCAGACTTCCTCAATAGCTGTCTCCATCGGGGCCTGCAACCACCACGGCAATACAATGTCGCTGGGACCGTTCAGCTCTACACAATGCCCTGGCAGGAACCTTAGTGAAGCCTGCAAGATCAGCTTCTCCTACAAACCCCTTAGGTCATCTAAACAGCTGAGAACAGAAAGCCTGAGCATAAAAGGAGTGTACTAACATTTTTAACCATTTTTTCCATTTGGGTTCGGGCCCCAAACAGGTCTACTTCGACCCAAATCAGCAGGAAGTCACTTTAAGAGAGCGACGTCCCATGCCCAGAGGGTGGGGAAGGTGTTTCTCCGCCCTTCTTTTTGATTATTTGAAAGAAACTGAAAACTCAGATATTTAGGGGAGGAGATTACAAGCTGATAAATGGTCCTGTTTAATGGGGTTTGGAGGTTAGCCCCAGGGACTTCCTACTTTTCCTTTTCTGTATCCTTCTTCCTCTCCTATGTAGGAGTGCATAGGCTTGAGAAAAATGAGATATAGACATAGCACAGGAAGGTCCAGGAAGAAGGGGCAGATTATTGAATATGCCCTTATACCTTTGTATATTGATACAAAATTAGTAGTTTATTAGGCTAAAGTGGTATTGACCATTGTTTATTGTGCAAAAATATGATTGTATTGGATTACATCGGTATTGATCTTTGTATATTGATACAAAATTAAGATTATAGTTGGCAACAATGGTATTGACCCTTGTATATGGACGTAATATTAAGATTGTATTGGGCTACATAGGCATTAATCTTTGTATATTGATACATAATTAAGAGTATATTTAACCACAATTGAATAGATCTTTGTATATTGATACAAAATTAAAGGTAACGCTTCCTAATGGTATCAAACCTAGAGATACTTAAAAATGAAATGTGAAGCTCTGGCCTCTTGATACCAACCGTCTAAAACGGTCTAGGATAGTTAAGTAAAACAAACTCCTAGTCATGCAAACATGTCACTTTGTTAGCTACTATGACAGTCTATCACAGATATTCTCTAAACTACCCAGTAATCAAGTTGCTAAGAGACAAGCAACATTTGCTTATCTAAATACAAGAGATGGATAGGGCATCTTCAAAAACCCCAAGAGATCTGCAGAATATGGCATTTAAAGATGTTATCTTAAATTAAGATTTTCTTTTTTTTTTTTGATATCGAGACATATCAGCACCAAGTAGAAGATAAGCATCGAAGAACCTCCACTGTAAGATCGTTGAATTAGTGGCAAGCCTATCTCTTGGTATGAAAAAACCGCTTGCACCAACTGCAGACAGACTGCTGTCCAAAAAGGACAAAACTTGGTAGCAGGGAAGTCGACAGCCTAACTCTGCCAAGACAAGGTAGGTAAGTCCTTCATAATCCCTGCTCTACAACAAATGTCTGTCAGAGAAACAGGACCCAAAGGCTGAAGATTGATGCAGGAATGTATGGAGAGAAAATGGGAACTGTCCAGGCAGTCATTGGTATGTCCTTTCTTAGTTTTGGAAGCTGCAGGCCCTGCACTTCCTATATAAGCAGATATATTTATCCCTCTCAGGTCTCTGAGGTGGTTGAAGAATAGACAGCTAGATTCTCATAGTTAAATTTTGAGTTGTTTAGGAATCAAGAGGGTGTTATAGATCTAAGAAGATACTCTTAAAAGTGTGTTGCAAGTTAGTATGAATGTTGAGTCAGATATAGACCTTTAAACTCATGGAGATGGTTAGATAGTAGAATGTTAAATTCACGGGCCAAATATGTATAAACTGGACATTGGGAAGGTAAACTGGGCCATTTAACTCTCATAAATGTGGCATACTTATATCTGTTGTTTTGTATAATACTTACTGTTATAAGAGAAGGAACCATCTGTTGGACTGAAAGGGGAAACTTCTGGTGGGAAGAGGGTGGAAGGGCGGGATAGGAAGGGGGAATAGGGAGGGGTTTGTGACTGAGATGTAACTTGAAGAAAAAAAAATAAAGTATTTTAAAAAAGCTATTGTTGTTCTTAAAATAAGGTTATCTTTTGATACATTGGTATTTAATTTTGTGTATTGATAAAAAATAAGATTAATTTTGGTAGAATTTCAGTTTGCTTGTTCAATGATGATAGACATAAATCAATAGATGTCTTCAAAACCCTCAGAAATGTATAGAAAATGACATTTAAAAGTATTATTATTTTAAGAATTGTTTGACTTTAAGACAGTCAGCTCCTGACAGCTCCCATTTGACTTGGAAGAAAACAATGAGCATCAAAAAGAAATCTTCCATCAGGAGATAATTCCTACTGGACAAAAATGTCCCTGCTTTCTCAACAGACTACATACAGTCCAAAGATGGACCAGAGCTTAAAAGGCAGGTAAGTTGATTTTGCAGAGACAGAATGGGAAAATCCTTATTTCCTGTTACACAATAATATCTGTGAGATATGCTTGGCCAGAAGGCTGAAGATGATGCTCCAATGGTATGGAGAGATATTTGGGACTGTCTAGGCAACAAACTGTCATTTTTGGAAGCTGTTGTTCTGTGCTTCCTATTCACTCAACTAATAACTTTATCCCTTCTTAAGTCTTTGATGGGGATGAAAACATAATAGCTATAAAATTTCAATTAAACTTGAATAATTTAGGATTCAAAAGAAAATATAGGATATTATAGAAATTATTTAGGTTCAAAACTTTAGACACACCAAGATAGATAGATGATTTTTTTTTCTTCCTCAAGATTGCCTGATACAAATAGAATAAACATTAAGTAAGTACTTTTTATATATGGTTCTCTTGATTTTGTCATAAAAATTTTTTATCCTTTTTAAAAGGAAGGAAATGATGGGGTGGTGTTAAGCATTCTAAATGTTGATTGGTCCTGTTTGTTGTCTGTTACTTAATTGACTCTGGTTAAATAAATGCTGAAGCCTGGAGATTGGGCAAAGACAGAGGTAGGCAGGACTAGGTGTTTTCAGACAGAGAGCATCTGGGGAACAAGAAGACAAGAGGAAAGCCAGGAGCAAATAAGAAAGACACACATGGGGTAGATTAAAGAAGATCCTTCCACATGGCCTGGAACATTGGCTTAGTGTGGAGAATAATAGTCCAAAGGGACGTATGTATATATGGGTTTATATTTGGAAAATAGAATTATGAGCTATCTTAGATGGGCTAGGATTGCACAACCTAGGCCTATGCTTGTTAAAATCCACCTGGTGTGTGTGTGTGTGTGTGTGTGTGTGTGTGTATTCATTTATAATGGCGGGTTAAGGATTAACACTGCCGACCAATTAAAGATAATATAAATACATGGTAAGTAGTTTTATTAGCTATTTTTTTTTTCTACAGAAAAGTCTAGAGCTCATTGAAACAGGAAATAACTTCCTGAATAGAACACCAATAGCTCAGGCTCTAAGATAATTAATTCATGGGACCTTATGAAACTGAAAAGCTTCTATAAAGCAAAGGATACTGTTATTAGGAAAAAAGGGCAGCTTACAGATTGGGACAAGATTTTCATCATCTTCACGTCTGACAGAGTGCTAATATCCAAAATATATAAAGAACTCAAAAAATTAAACACCAATAAACCAAATAATCTGATTTTAAAAAATGGGTACAGAACTAAACCAAGAATTCACAGAAGAGGAATCTCTAATGGCCAAAAGGCACTTGAAGAAATACTCAACATCCTTAGTCATTAGGGAAAATGCAACTGAAAACGACTCTGAGATTCCATCTTACACCTATCAGAATGGTTAAGATAAAAAACTCAGGTGACAGCACATACTGGCAAGGATGTGGAGAAAGGAGAACACTGTTCCACTGCTGCTGGGAGTGCAAACTTGTATAACTACATTGGAAATTAATCTGTTGATATCTCAGAAAATTGGGAATAGTTCTACCTCAAATCCCAGCCATAACACTCCTAGGCATATATCCAAAAGATTCCCTACCAAACCACAAGAACATCAGCTCAACTATGTTTATAGCAGCTATGTTCATAATAGCCAGAAACTGGACAATCCCAGCGGTCCTTCAACCAAAGAATCCATAAAGAATAAAACAAACAAACAAAAAACTGTAGTACATTTACACAACGGAATACTATTCAGCTCTCAGAAACAAGGAAATCATAAATTTATAACCAAAGGAATGAAGGAATGGAACTAGAAAAGCTCATCCTGAGTGAGCTAACCCAGACCCAGGAACATACATATTGTGTTTACTCACTTATAACTGGATATAAGTAGAGGATAACCATCCTACATCCCACAGACCCAGAGAGACAGGAATCTAGCATAACTATCCTTTCGAGAAACTCCACCCAGCAGTGGATCAATGAAGATGGTGAGACATACAGTCAAATATTAGGTGGAACTCTAAGAGTCATGTATAAGAGAGGGAGGAGTAATAGAGAGACACAGATGGGACAAGACCACCACATGAAGATTAACACAACCAGCCAACCTAGGCCCCTAGAGGCTTACAGAGACTGAAACACTAACCCTTCCCCACCAAAAAAAAAAAAAAAAAAAAAAAAAACCCAAATGTATGTAGACTAGATCAGGTCCCCTACACATATGTAGATGATAGACAACTTGGTGTTCATACAAATCCTGTATCAAGTTGAGTGTGGGGGGTGTCTGTACCTGTTATGGACCCTGTACCCTGTTAGTGGAACACCTTACCCTAGCTGGGCTGCCATACTGGGCCCCAGTGCAAGAGAAAGCTCTTAGCTCCCATATGACTAATGGACTGAAGGGAGTTGATATGTGGGGGGCTCCCCTCTTGTGAAGAGGAGAGGATGGAGGGGGAAAAGAGATTGGGAGGATAAGACCGGGATGGGAGGAGAGAAGGGGTTACAATCGAGATGTTACTTGAATAAATTAAAAAAAAAAGAAAATGAATCACTTCCTGGCATTAATGTAAATATCAGCTGAACATCTGGACCACACAGCAGCAGTATGTTTCAAATATGAAATGCAAGTTTGCATTTTAATTTTCAAATGTAGAATTTGACTTAGAGGGGTCATTTAATTATATAGAGAAGTGTTTTCTGACTTTAAAGGCCTCTTTGATAGCTTTAAGATCTGAACTTGTAGTCTTATTAACAAGGTATCATTGAACAGGGACTCTTGTTCTAATTTATACTCAGCAAAGTGGACACAGAATAAGGAAAAGCAGAGCATTCTAGGACATATGGGATCATGGCCTGGAGCCTAAATGAACAGCCTAAGGTTTCTTACTCATCAGCCTAATTGTAGTCATACCTTAAGTTGCATCATGCTGTTTTATGAAGCTATTACATTGTGAATACAAAACTTTGTTAATATATGCAAATTAGAGCAGAGTTACAATTATATCAATATACCTGGTAAATTTAGGAAAAACTGTGAAAAGTGAAAAATATAACTTTCATTATATTAAATATCATAATTAATTTGTTAGACAAACAGTAGTAGCTCCTGATAAATTTTAAACTCATTAATAAACGTATTTCTGCCTACAGTTAAAATATTTTGAGTATATGAAATATATGATTTCTATCAGATTACATGAAAATGTTTTATGACTATTTTCATCAATAAAATAGCTTTCAGGATTCAAATTTCACTTCTTTCTTTAATAAATAAGATAATAAAACATGGTCACTTTTAACAACAATATCTTTGAATTTTAGCAATTCTACTTTAAAGATGTCATTATAGAAAACTTTAATCATCGACTCCTCAAATTTGTTTCCTAAATTATCCATTTGTGGTGGCAGACAAAGATGTTCCACTGAACTCTTTCCAAGCATAAAAATAAAGTCTTCTGCATTATAGATGCTAAGTATTGTCAAGAGATTTATCAATGATCTATCATATTGTCCACAAAGTTGCTGTGGCAGAGGTGGGATTTGTGGTAAGTTTTATTTCTTTGTTTTATTGTAAGCTGACTTGTCATCATGTTAGCTGGGTACTATCTGGAGAAGCTCCTGCCAGATAGAAGAAGGACTAACAAGGTTTATAATCATTTACCAATTTCCATTGAAGGAAACCACCTAGTATTTTAGTGAGAACTAATAATTTTAAAAGTCTTATGCATATATGAATATATGTATTGTGAGTACATGTTTATGCGTGTTCACATCTGTACAAGTGTTCTTGAGCGTGGAGTCCAGAAGATGACACTGAGTATCATCATCTATCATTTTCATTATTGTTATTATTATTATTATTATTATTATTATTATTATTATATTACTACAGGGACTCTCATTCAATATGGAGCTTATCTATGGATGACCAATGAGCTTCAAGGGATCTATTTGTCTTGTGACACCCTTCTGATGGGGTGGTATTAAGCATTCTAAATGTTGGTTGATTGGTCATGCTTGCTGGCTGTTACTTTGTCTCTGCTTGGTTAAATAAATGTTGAGTCCTGGAGATTGGGTAAAGACAGAGGTAGGCAGTATGCAGGGCTAGATGTATGGGCTCCTGAGAGGGAGAGAGCATCTTGGGACAGAAGCCAGGAATAGGAAGAAGAGAGACACACACCATGGGGTAGATTAAAGAAAATCATTCCACATGGCCTGGAACATCGACATAGCATGGAGAGTAATAGTCCAACAGGATGTATGTGTATATGGGGTCATATTTGGGTAATAGAATTGTGAACTAGCTTAGATGGGATAGGATTGCACAATTCAGGCCAAGGCTTTTTAAAATCCATCTGGTGTCTGTGTGTATTTTTTATAATGGTGGGTTAAGTATTAACACTGCTGACCAATTAATATAATATAAATACTGGGTAAATCATTTAATTAGCCATTTTTTTCCACATATGGCACCCAGCATATGGCATTTAGATTCCATGCTACAGCCTAAGAAGGCCTGAATGAAAAGTAATTTCCTAGCTAAAGAACAGGGAGCCAAACCTAAATACATTTCAAAGAAGGAGTTTACTTAACAAAAGCTACTGCCTTACAGCAAAGGTGGAAAGCTTAGCTCTCCTTATATGCTAAATAACTGGCAGCCTTCTAAACAGAGCTTGAGAATGGAATTAACCGCCTAGATTAAAAATGGAGAAATTCATAATGTATCAATATGTTTGGATATCAATTGAGTTTGTTTCTCTTACCATACAGATGATTTTTACCTGGCAATTGTGGTTCTATGTATACTTTTTGAGACAGATCTGACTAGGGTAGGCGTAAGGAAGATCGTGTATAGATGGAAGGCTAAATTGTTGACAATAATAATAGAGAAAGGAGGGAGGCCCTTCTCGATAGATAAAAAAATGATGGTAGCTAGAGCTCACTGCCTGGATACTAAATGCTTATCAAGAGTATCTGGGAAAGGCCCACCAAGGAAATACAGCCAAAACTAGATTCCAGGGATAATAAATAGAACTTTAATTACAGAATGAGATGACAATTAGACCAAGACATTTGGAATGTTGTTTCTTTGCTTGAATTTTGATTAGATGTCTTTGATTTTCCCATATTGGGAGGTAAAAAGGTTATTTTTGTCATTTGATAGAGATTTTTGAGGATGTAAAGAAAAAGGGGTCACAAGCCAGTCTTCTTATATGTGGGGCTCCCACATATAAGAAATAGTTTCAAGAGAGATTTTAGGCCCTAAAGGAGATTTGTTAATCGCTGGGCAGGCATGATGGTGCATGCCTTTAATCCCACCATTTGGAAGACAAAAACAGGTAGATCTCTGACCTTCACCAAGGTCAGTCTGATCTACAAAATAAATCCAAGACAAGGATATACAAAAAACTCTCAAAATAATATATGTATATATGTGTGTGTGTGTATATATATATATATATATATATATATATATATATATATATATATATATATAGAGAGAGAGAGAGAGAGAGAGAGAGAGAGAGAGATGTTACTTGTGAGAAATTATTTATTTTCAGAGCAAAGGGACCAAACACCAAAGAAGACAAGACAAGCACAGATGGTTCAGTCTCAAAGATTGTTCTAGCCAGGACTTCAATAAAGCCCTGAACTTTCCTATCACAGTTCAGCTTGGGACTAAAATTGCTCAGGACATTCAAATTGCTGAGCACATAGAGACTGGACAACAAATGTTGCTATTAACTTGCTTAACTATTTTTTCCCCATTTTATTTGGGCCCCCAAACAGGTTTTCTATGATCCAATTCAGCAGGAAACAATTTTAAGAGAGCAACATCCTATTCTCAAAAGGTGGGTTGGGTGATTTTTTTGGTCATTTGGTGTGTTATGAATGTTATTTAGGGGTAATGGTTACAAATTATTAAATGTTCTTGCTAAGCAAGGTATTGGAGATTAGACCCAAGGATTTCTCTCTTTTTCTTTTCTGTATCCTTCTTTCTCTCCTATATAGCGGGAAAAGACTTGAAAAGAAAAAGAAGAGGAATATTTAGAAATGATAAGATGTAAGGAGAGTTTATTAAATCTGCTCTGAAAATTAAAACCGTTGTTAGTCTTAAAATAAGGTTATCTTTTGACACATTAGAAAAGAATTTTGTATATTGATAAAATAAGTTTATTTTTGATTCATTAGTATAGTATAGAGTCTTATATTTTGACACATACTATGTGTATTTCAACTCTTATATAAGGTATTGTGCCTATACAACTCATTTAAAAGTACAGGTTTACTTCCGATCCTTTTTGGGTTGCTATTGCAATCTATTTAGAGTCTGGATAATACAAGTTGACTGCCCAGTTGAGCTTCTGGTCATGTCAAATACTAGTCTTAATTTATCACAAAATAGACTTAATAGGTTAAACAGATAGTAAATGTTTAAAAATATACAGTTTGTTTGTTCATAGATAGATAAAGATAGATTTATAAATAAAATAGTAGATGTACTCAAAACTCTCAGAGGCATACATAAAATGGCATTTAAAGATGTTTTTATTATTTTAAGAATTGTTTGACTTAAGACAGCTCCTGACAGCTCCCATTTGACTTGGAAGACAACAATGAGCATTAAAAAGAAATCTCCCATCAGGAGATAATTCCTACTGGACAAAAATGTCCCTCCTCTCTCGACAGACTATATACAATCCAAAAATGGACCAGAGCTTAAATGCAGGTAAGTCAATGTCCTGATTCTGCAGAGACAGAATGGGAATATCCTTATTTTCTGTTGCACAATTATGTCTGTAAATATGCAGGGCTAGAAGGCTAAAGATGATGCTCCAATGGTATCGAGAGATATTTGTGACTGCCTAGGCAACAAACTATCATATTTCTTTTTGGAAGCTGCTCTTCTAGCTTTCTACTCACTTAAATAATAACTTTATCCCTTCTTGTACCTTTCATGGGGTTGAAGGCATAATAGTTATAAAATTTCAATTGAACTTGAGTTGTTTAGGATTTAAGAGGATATTTGCAAGTCTAAATCTTTAGGTTTATAAATGTAGGATATGATAGAAATTATTTAGGTTCAGAACTTTAGACACACCAAGATAGATAGATGATTTTTTTCTTCTTCAAGAGTGCCTGATACAAATAATCCAAACATTATGTGTGTGCCTTTTACATATGGTTTTCTTGATTGTTTCATATTTGTTCTTATTGTTTTTACTATATGAGTTTAAAAATTTATCCTTTTTATTAGACAAAAGGAGGGAAATGATGGGGTGGTGTTAAGCATTCTAAATGTTGATTGGTCCTGCTTGCTGTTTGTTACTTACTTTGTCTCTGATTGGTTAAATAAATGCTGAGGCCTGGAGATTGGGCAATGACAGAGGTAGGCAGTAGGCAGGGCTAAGGTGTGTGGGCTTCTGAGAGAGAGAGAGAGCATCTTGAGAGAGAAGCCAGGAACAGGAAGAAGACAGACACATGCCATTGTGTAGATTAAGGAAAATTGTAGAGAGCTGTGACGTGCCGCGCCCTAAAGGTGGCGCTGGTTTCCGCCTTCCACCAGCCCGACGGTGAGCGCTCTCGGTGGTAAACAAGTCCATATTTGGCTAAGACCGCTGATCTGGCTTGCTTCCGCATGCGTGGGTCTCTAAGATAGCACCACGTGGCTTTACTTGATTGGCTGTTCATATAGTATTTAGCCTGTGGGTTGGGTCTGCCTGGGCATTCGGAAGACTGTTTTCAAGGGACCTGAATAAACTGCTGGAGAAGAGCTTTTGCGAGTTGCGTCGTCCGTGCTGGTCGAGGGGGACGCGACAAGTGGTGGCCCATACGGGGACCCAGAAAAGACTCAGAACTCCTGCAATAAGGGGCAGTGCACTGGTAAGTTCCTGGGATAAATTGGGACAATAAAATTTCATGGAAATAACGAACACAAGGTAAAGTTTCGTGGAGATAGCGAACAAAAGGTAAAGTTTCGCGGAGATAGTGAACAAAAGGTAAAGTTTCGCGGAGATTGCGAAGAAAGGGTAAAGTTTTGCAGGAAATTGCGAACAAAAGGTAAAGTTTCGCGGGGAAGCTGCGAACCGAAAGTAAATTTTTAATCACGGGATTGTCTGAGTCACATCCAATTTTTCTGGCTCTTCAGGAGCTACTTTTAGCTAGGAATTTGAAAATTAAGAAGTCTACCCTAGAGAGATTTTTGAATGAATGCAATTCCGTGGCTCCGTGGTTTGCGGTGTCCGGGAATCTTACGGTATCCTGCTGGGACAAATTAGGCAGGGACTTGGATTTTGCTTGGGAGCAAGGTACTCTGAAGCATGGAGTAAGACCGATTTGGAAGATGGTGAGGAGTTGTTTAGAAGATCAGAGATGTTGTAACGCAATCAAGGAGGGAGAATCAGCCTTGGAACTGCTGCAAGGGGAAAGATCTGAGCAGGCAGACAATGAAAAGGAAAGTAACAAAGGCGAAAGATTTGAGCAGGCAGACAGTGAAAAGGGAAGCAAAAAGAAGGTTCCTCTCTATCCCGATCTTAGAGATTTTAGAGATTTTGAAGACTCAGAGGGCACGGATTCTGAAGAGGAGCTACACACTCTAATAGAACAGTTGGAGAGGACTGCTATTAGAAAAAGGTAAAAGAAAAAGGTAAAAGAGAAAGACACGTTGGCGGCAGTTGGTGTAAGTGAAACCGTTGCCGCGGTGCCTTCAGACACGTTGGCGGCGGTCGGTGTAAGTAAAGCCGTTGCCGCGGCGCCTTCAACTCCCCCTCCATATCCAGAAGCCATTCAGATAGATCAGCCTGTTCAGTCCCTGAAAGTAGGGAGATCTTTCTGCCCGGGTATGTGGACACAAGTAAGAACAGAATTACAGTTTGCCTATCCGGTATACCAAGACCCACAAGGGAACAGGTACGAGGAACCACTTGATTTTAAGGTAGTTAAATCCCTTGCAGAGTCGGTTCGTACCTATGGTATTACCGCTTCTTTTACATTGGCTCAAGTAGAAGCATTAAGCAGACATTGTATGACTCCGAGTGATTGGAGTGGCCTGGCCCGCGCCTGCTTAAGTCCAGGGCAATACTTAGACTGGAAAGCTTTCTTGATTGAGTATGCCACTGAGCAAGCAGCCATTAATCAGAGAGATGGAAATCCAGCCTGGGATAGAGATATGCTGCTTGGGCAGGGGAGATTTGCCAACCAGCAGACAGGATATCCCAATCAGGTTTATGAACAAATAAACCAGATAGCTATCAAGGCTTGGAGATCTCTTCCTAATAAAGGGGAGGTGAGTATGAACTTAACTAAGATTCTACAGGGCACCATGGAGCCCTTTTCAGACTTTGTGGCACGAACAGTAGAAGCGGCAGGAAAGATTTTTGGTGACCCGGATGCTGCCATGCCACTAATAAAACAGTTGGTCTATGAGCAATGTACTAAAGAGTGTAGAGCCGCTATCACCCCTTACAAGAACAAAGGGCTAGAAGCCTGGATGAAAGTGTGTAGAGAACTTGGAGGGCCGTTAACTAATGCTGGTCTTGCTGCCGCAGTAGTACAGTTGACCAGAAAAGGTGGAGGAGGTTCAGGAGTTTGTTTTAAGTGTGGCAAGATGGGACACTTTAAAAGACAGTGCCCCAGGGGAAGGAGTACAGAAAGTACAGGAAGTGTACAACGCCCCAGGCGGCCGGGGTTATGCCCAAAATGTAAAAAAGGGAACCATTGGGCTAATGAATGCCATTCAGTGATAGACAACCATAGCCAGCCTTTAACTCAAGGTTATGGTGGCGCTCGTCCAAAAAACGGACAGCGGGGCCCACGACCTCAGGGCCCACAAATATATGGGGCAGTAGAGAATCAGAACAAAGAACAGAATCAAGAGAGATGGCCAACCCTCTGCCATCCGAGAGACCGCGGAGAGCCACTACAGGCTCAGCAGGATTGGACCTCTGCTCCACCACCAGACTCGTATTAACACCCCAAATGGGGGTCCAGTTAATTGAAACAGATTTAAAAGGACCCCCTTGAACCTGGTACAGTTGGTTTGCTGTTAGGGAGGTCATCATCAGCCTTGAGAGGACTTATTGTCCATCCTGGAGTTATAGATCCAGATTATACAGGAGTGGTTAAGATCATGGTAGCCTCCCCCCGTGGTATAATGGCTATCTCTCCTGGAGATAGAATTGCTCAGTTAATCATGTTGCCGAGCTTATATGATCGCTATGCGGCAAGGGATCGAGAGAGAGGAAAAGATGGTTTTGGGTCCACGGGCACAGATCTGACTTTTCTCTCCTTGGATTTGGACCAACGCCCTGTCTTGGAGTTAAAAGTTGATGGTAAAAAGATCCTGGGCCTTTTGGATACTGGGGCTGATAGGAGTATCATAGCAAAGAAATACTGGCCTTCAGGTTGGCCCGTACAAGCCTCTTCTCAAACACTTCAAGGCCTGGGTTATGCTAAGACTCCAGATATGAGTGCAAGATTATTAAAGTGGCAGGACCAAGAAAACCACTCAGGAGAAATGCAGCCATATGTACTTGAGCTCCCTATCTCCCTTTGGGGAAGAGACCTTTTAAAGGATATGGGATTTAAATTGAGTAATGGTTATTCTGATTCAGCCCAACGTATGATGCAAGATATGGGATATGCTCCAGGCTTTGGAATAGGAAAATATTTGCAGGGGCGGAAAAGTCCCATATCTATGCAGCAAAGACAAAAGAGACAGGGCCTGGGTTTTTCCTAGGGGCCACTGAGGAGGGCATTCCCATAACTTGGAAGACGGAGGATCCAGTATGGGTTCTTCAGTGGCCACTTTCCTCTGTAAAATTGAATGCAGCCAAAGAGTTGGTGGATGAACAGATGTCTTTAAAGCATATAAAACCATCTGTATCTCCCTGGAATACACCTATCTTTGTCATTAAAAAGAAATCTGGAAAATGGAGATTATTGCATGACCTGCGTGCCATAAACCAACAAATGCAGATCATGGGCCCAGTGCAACGCGGCTTGCCGCTTTTATCATCTTTGCCAGCCTCATGGCCCATTATAGTTATAGATATAAGAGATTGTTTTTTCTCCATCCCTTTGTGTGCCAAAGATAGTGAGAGATTTGCATTTACTGTTCCATCCTGTAACCATGAGGAACCTGATCAGTGGTTTGAATGGGTAGTATTACCCCAGGGCATGGCAAACAGCCCCACTATGTGCCAACTGTATGTGGGGGAAGCCATTGCTCCCTTGAGAAAGAATTTTCCAGATTTGAGATGTGTTCATTATATGGATGATATCTTACTGGCAGCTAAGAGTGAACAAATGTTAGATTGGGCCTATGAAGAATTAGTTCAATTATTAAAAAAGAAAAGGTTGTTTATTGCTCCTGATAAGGTTCAAAAGGAAAATGTGGTTGATTATTTAGGAACGAAGGTTGGACCTGAAAAGATAATACCTCAAAAGATTGAGATAAGAAAAGATAATTTAAAGACTCTAAATGATTTTCAAAGGTTGTTAGGAGATATCAATTGGGTAAGAGGCTCTTTGAAGCTACCAAATTATGAAATAAGACCCCTATATGATATTTTGAAAGGTGATTCAGCACTTAATTCTCCTAGACAATTTACAGTAGAAGCAAGAAAAGCTTTATGTAAAGTGGAAGAAAGGTTACAGAGTGCCTTTCTAAAGAGATGGCAGGAAGGACAGCCCATTGCATTGTGCATATTTGCCACCTATGGTCAACCTACAGGATTGTTATGGCAGGACGGACCATTATTATGGACCTATTCAAAGATTTCTCCAAAAAAATCCATAGAACATTATCCCACTGCAGTTGCTGCTTTAGCCTTGAATGGTATCCAACAATGCTTGCAGTCTTTTGGAGTTGCTCCTGTCAGTATAATAGTGTCCTATTCCAGTCATCAAATTAAGATTTTGTGTGGCACTGTAGATGACTGGGCAATATTGCAATGTAGCTTTGAAGGAGTGATTGATAACCATTATCCTAAGCATCCATTGCTATCATTTTTTAAGGAGCACCCAGTGATATTCCCTAAGGTTACTTCAGCAGTAACACTTCAAAGGTCACCAAATGTGTTTACTGATGGCTCAAAGACAGGCTGCGGAGCTTATTTGATAGAAAGACAAGAGCCCATGTTATGTCAATTTCAACCGGGCTCCCCCCAAATAGTAGAGTTGAAAATAGTAATTGAGGTGTTTAAAAGATGTCAATTTGCATTCAATTTGATCTCAGATTCAGTCTATGTGGTCAACGCAGTGAAAGTATTAGAATTAGCAGGTCCTATTAAGAATAGTAGTACTGTATGTGCCTTATTGCAAGAGTTACAAGTTTTAATCTGGCAAAGAAAAAGTTGTTTTTATATTCAACATATTAGAGCACATACAGGATTACCTGGACCATTAAGTGAGGGTAATGATAAAGTTGATCAATGGACTAGGATGACATGCATTTTTTTGGAGCTCATTCCTGGACCAAGCCAGACAGTTTCACCAATTATTTCATGTAAATGCAAAAACTCTACAGCAGAAATTTCATTTGTCTAGAGCAGATGCTAGACAAGTGGTTTTGGACTGTCCTCAGTGTGTGATTCATCATCATCCTCCCAGTGTGGGAGTGAACCCTAGAGGGTTGATGCCACTCAAAATCTGGCAAATGGACGTTACCCACATTTCAGAGTTTGGAACCTTAAAATATGTTCATGTGTCTGTGGATACCTGCTCAGGTATCATACATGCTACACCTATGAGTGGAGAAAAGGCTCACAATGTCATAGGGCATTGCTTAGAAGCCTGGGCTGCATGGGGAAAACCACAGCAGCTGAAAATGGACAATGGACCAGCCTATACGGCACAGTCCTTTGTCTCCTTCTGCAACCAGATGGAGGTACAGCTTATTCACGGACTACCATACAATCCTCAAGGACAAGGAATTGTGGAGCGTGCTCATCGTACCTTGAAAGAATGTTTGCAAAAACAGAAAGGGGGAATAGGCCAAGGCAGTACCCCCAAGGAGAGAATGTCTTTAGCCTTATTTACTTTAAATTTTTTAAATTTGGATGCTCAAGGCCGCTCAGCAGCGGACAGACATCAGGATTCCCATGGTCCACCTAAAAGCATGGTGAAGTGGAAAGATATTTTGACAGGCTCTTGGCGAGGGCCTGACCCCATGCTAACATGGGCGAGAGGGTCTGTTTGTGTTTTTCCTCAGGATCAACAAGATCCAGTGTGGGTGCCTGAACGCCTTGTGAGGAAGATTCGTCATGAAGACCTTCCTAAGGATCCTGGTGATAGTAGCAGTGAGTATGTCAGGAATGACCGAGCCGAGATGGGGGATCCTGTCGATATTCCCAAAGCCAATGCCGGTCAGACATGATGCAACTGTTTTTCCACGCTTATTTAGTAGTAATAGAAGCTTAGGCTTACCCTACCTTCCCTTTGAAGATCAGAGTAGCCCTATAGAGGGTAATAGAAATGTCAGCTTGAAGGGTAGTCTGTGCTTTTTAATGAGCTTCAATAGGTCAGATGATACAAAATGCATTAAATTGTCTCAGCAGTCAGCAGATTTTTTACCACAACTGAGGTTTGGGGGTAGGAGTGGTGATTTGTTTTCAGGCAACGGTTCTCGCCTTAAAGGATGGTGGCCCACACGAGTCTCTAACCGGGACCCCCCCAGACAGCCACGCTGGGCACCTTTTTGTAGAGGATCCACAGGAGAGGAAGGACCTTTTCCCTGGACTGGATATCAGGAGCACAGAGCAGTTTGGGTTCAACAAGTTTATTTTTCCTTTAGCCCCATGATTAGTAATATAGTGAATAAGTCTTGTACAGGAATACTTGATATATCTACTAGTGATGCTCAGCAGACTGCCACCAATCCTTTTGATTTGTGGCTTTTGTGTGGGGTAAATGGAAGTTGCATGGACTTGGGACCTGTCATTATGCTTGGGGGAGGAATTTATCAAAGAGGTAATTTTTCCCTAGGGTCCGCTACCAAATTGGATCTTTCTAGCCGTAGTGGCTCTGGTACTTGGAATTCTTTGTTTCATTCTTACCGCAATAAGACCTTTTCAGCTTCGCCAGTATGTCTCTGGCCTCCTTTTCTGTGGATTGTAAGTAATGGGAGTGCATCCTTGGGTGAAGAAAAGTTAGTATGCACTCCGGGCACATGTTTTTATGCCCTATGCTGGAATGCCACAGCCTTTCCTGTGGCTGTGGTGACTAGAATGCCTCGATATGTACCAGTTCCTGTAGAGGCCCCTAATACCATGATGCTATTCAGGTTTAAAAGAGATTTTGGCATCACTGCAGCTATTGTTACTGCCATCACTATTGCTGCTGTGGGGGGCTACTGCCTCAGCTATTGCCTTGTCTAGTTCTATACAGACTGCCAATGCCCTGAATAACATCTCAGCCACTGTGGCACAGGCATTGGATACTCAGACCTCTATGAATTCTCATCTCAAAGGAGGCCTTATGATTGTTAATCAACGCATAGATTTAATACAAGAACAGATTGATTCTCTTTGGCAACTAGCACAATTGGGGTGTGAGTGAAAAATGCAAGGTTTGTGTGTTACTTCAGTGCAGTATCAAAATTTTACAAAGGCTGCTAATTTGTCTAGACAATTGTCAAAGTTCCTCTTACAGGATTGGTCGCCTGAATTTGAAAATTTGATGAGAGCTGAGAGCGACAATCGTCCACATCAATTCCACTCGGGTGGATCTGAGCCTGGCTACTGGTCTGACTTCCTGGATACAGACGGCTATGGATCATCTTAAGGAGTGGGCAGGCGTAGGCTCTTTGGCGATACTGATGATACTAGCCTGTCTGGTTTGCCTATGGTGCATCTACAAAATGAGAGCCACACAAAAGCGTAATGCAGCCATGATTATACAGGCCCTTGTCGCCATTGAGGCGGGCCAGTCCCCTCAGGCATGGCTCGCTGCCGTGAAGCCTTAAATCTTCACTGAGCATAGTCCCTGCCCACTGAGGTATTCGTTCCACGTATATTAGGGTCTCTCAAGTCAATGACGGAGTAGACGGGTAAGCCTCGGCCACCTAAGACAGGGCAGCCCCGAGTGGGGAGGCTGACCCAGAGATGGGTAAGAGTTTGAGCATCGCCCTCCTACAGGCTCAGGCCCACCGTGAGATCCCCAGAAATGGGGATTATGAAGCCTTTCCAGGGACTTCTACGTACTTTAGAAAAAATAAAAAAGGAGGAACTGTAGAGAGCTGCGATGTGCCGCGCCCTAAAGATGGTGCTGGTTTCCGCCTTCCACCAGCCCGACAGTGAGTGCTCTCGATGATAAACAAGTCCATATTTGGCTAAGACCGCTGATCTGGCTTGCTTCCGCATACATGGGCCTCTAAAATAGCACCACGTGGCTTTACTTGATTGGCTGTTCATATAGTATTTAGCCTGTGGGTTGGGTCTGCCCAGGCATTCGGAAGACTGTTTTCAAGGGACCTGAATAAACTGCTAACTGCTGGAGAAGAGGTTTTGCGAGTTGCGTCGTCCTTGCTGGTCGAGGGGGACGCGACAGAAAATCATTCCACATGGCCTGAAACATTAACATAGCATTGAGAGGAATAGTCCAAAGGGACGTATGTATATATGGGGTCATATTTGGGTAATAGAATTGTGAGCTAGCTTAGATGGGCTAGGATTGCACAACTCAGGCCAAGGCTTTTTAAAATCCATCCAGTGTCTGTGTGTATATATTTATAATGGCAGGTTAAGGATTAACACTGCTGACCAATTAATATAATATAAATACTGGGTAAATCATTTAATTAGCCTTTTTTTTCTACACCCTTCACCAGCAGTTGGGTTTTATTTGACCCTCCAGATTTTCATGTTGGTACTGGGAATCCAAATTTGGGTTTTGTCATTTATATGACAGAGACTTTACCAATGGAACAATCTCAGCAGACTTTCAAATAATTGTTTTTAATTTTGAGATAGTGTTCAGTACTCTGAGATTTATAATACATCAGACTGTGGAGGTGTAAATGAAAATTGCCCCAAAGGTTCATATATTTGAGCCTTGGTCCCCAGTTGGTGGTACTATTTTGTAAGAATTAGGCAGTGTGACCTTGTTGAAGCAGCCATGTCACTGTGGGCTAAATTTCTTTTCCTTGTGCTTGTGGATCAGATGTAAGCTCTTTCCTATGGCTCCAGTATCATGCCTCCTGTCTGAAGCCATGCTCCACTATATGATGTCCATGAACTCTAACACTCTACAACCATGAGCCCCAATATATGTTTTATTTTATATGTTATCTTGGTGTTCCTTCACAGCAGTAAAAAAGTAACCAAAATACAGACCTTAATTATTTGTAAAACTATGCTACAATTGAATATTTTATGTAGTTTGTGATTAATATATACTTTATCTTATAAAGTGCTGGGTTGTTAAATTTTACAGAAGAATGAACTTAATATGATGATTTTACCATGAATGACACTTTTATACCTTTACACATATATTGCGTTATGGTTGGTAAAATTTACATACAGTTTTTTTACATTGTGTCATTGGTAACAACAGAAATCACATTGTGTAATAAAGCAGCAAACACTGAAGCACATGGTTTTACACACTGCCACAATCATCCTACCATCCTATCATATAATTGCTGCTTAGTTAATAAGCCTAAGTCCCAGTGATGACTAGGATGAATTTAAATTTGTGTATGACCTATTGATGATAATATTTGAGTAGAATAAGCTACCAAATGAGAGCAAATGAAAAAGAAATATTGCAGTCCAAATTGCATTCCAAATAACTATTTTTCTCTCTGTGCAATCAAAATTGTATAGTGTGTAGTTATTTTCATAAACACCCATTGGTGCTGTAGAATGAAAATAATAACTTCATGTGATTCACAACAGATGCTGATAACATACATCTACACACCTGGGGTAAATAGGACATGGTAATTTCTTTATGATGAAGGAAATACATGCTTGTGTTTCTACTCTTGCTATGGGTTATCTTTTCTGCTATATTGTAATTAATTATCAAGGTCTGAATTCCTTGGAGCCAGGTAGATAGGGTATTCTGGGAAGAATGCTGGGATTGAGAACAGAGTGGGCAGTGACTGAAAAAAAAAAGATGTGGGATGTGTTTCAATCTTTCTGTGTTTGCAAGCCACATGGATGGTAAATGAGATAGGGCAGGAGGGTCTGAGAGAGCAGGGACTGGGGAGTTTTGCTCAGTTTTAGCTAAATGCTAAACTTTCCTTTTGTTTTTCTTTGTTTCACCAGTGTAAAGGTGTTTTTTTTTTTAAGTTATATAAAGGCAGGTTTATTGGATACTAGAGGGTAAGAGAAATGGCATGCACATGCAGAGAGAGGGGGGGAGGGAGAGACAGGGTGGGGGGAAGGAGGCAGAGAGAGAAGAGAAGGGGAAAGAGAAATAGAGACAGTGTGAGGTTTTAATCGATCTAGGTTGCTATTGTCAGTGAAAGAGAAAATGGGTTTTGCTAATTCAAGTGGCTAAAGTATGCGCACTTTAAATGTTAACAAGATGATAGTGTAAAGAAAACATTGGGACAGGCTGCTTAAGGACTTGATCAAACTACGGGAACTGGAGTCCACTGAGAACACTAAAGCTCTCATTTGACTTTACTAAAACTCTCTAAACAGACTTTATGCAGCTGAAACTGCACGTAAAGGACCCTCGCCTGCCGGTGATATCAGCAGAGGAGTAGGCAGAAGAGTTAAAGTGAAAGTGTTGTAGGCAGTGTGCTGCGATGAGTATGAATGAAGATATGCTTTACAAAGAACTCACAAAAGAGGACCGATTTTCACCCCCAAATTGTTTTTCCTGAGCTATTTTATAAATTAACCTCAGGGTTTGACCCTCACTGTGTGCAGTCCTCATTTCAATAGCTTCTTTGGTTGCATCAATGTTTTAATAATTTACAGGAATATTTTGAAAAAATAAAAATGGGTTTAGTCTCTCGGAATTTCACATGGAGCTGTTCATTGACAACAGAAATCATGGGATGGTAGAAGAAAGTAGTTGTTCTAACAGATTTCAGTAAGTAATTCGGAAATCAGAAGCAGCATAAAATATGGAAGGCATGTAGGAAACAAGATTCCCAAACTACAACTGTTCTGTAGGTGGCTGAATTAGGCCATTGAATCAGTAAAATGGTTGTTTTGTTGGTCATAGAATAACAAATAATGGAGGTGTTGTGATGTTTTTGATGTCTGAACTGACACAATTGCTTTTACAGACCATTCTGCAAGATTCTTAATTTTTCATTAAAGTGAATACATTTTATGAATACATTAAAAATATTTCTAATTCCACTTATATATTTAGTGGTTATGGAGCAAGGGGTAGCACATAATGCTATGGGTGTATCCAGGGAACCCTCTCCTTGCACTATAAGGGAGCCTGTGATCTAAAGCAGGTTGTTGGACTTGGTGGCAAGAGTATTTTATCTGCACAACCATCTCATTGGTCCAATGATTCATATTTAAAACAACGATGAACTTTTGTTTTAAAGTTTCAGAAGGTAAATGCAAGTCATGGCCTGATTTATAAGTAAATTTTTATTGTGATATAGCTAAGCCCACTTACTTTCAATGATTGCTCATAACTTATATGAGTGATGGAGGTCAGAAGATATGACAGTTGAAACACAAAACCTTAATTATATACTATTTGGCTTTTGCTAGAAATAAATTTAGCAACTTCTGTCTTACATCATTAAAATTTTGTCTTACAGTAGTCACCATTGGCAGTAGCAATGGAAGCAAATACACATGACTTGAAACTACAAAGAAAGCTGTATACATTTTGGTGACTCGTTGATTTAAGTCTTCTTCGTGGAAGACTTAATCTCTTTTTGTAAAATTATAGAAAATATTTTATCATTGCCTTTATTTGAATTATATTACTTCAGAATTCAACATTAATTTTTTTCTATAAATTGAATAGGAAGTGTTTAATTAAAACATCAATTGAAAGGATATCTTCTAAATTAAGCACGTAGCTTGTTTCTTTTCTTAGTCTAAGTTGTTAAATTTCAAGTACTAAGCATCATTTTATTTATTAATTTTTAGAAAGCAGGTTTGTTTAAAACTGATTTGCCCTAGAATAGTATTAATGTATTTCAACAATGTATATCTTTAAGTCTAGTAAGTAAAAAATATACTTAGAAGACAAAAAACAAAATCAATAAAAATAAACAAGGGCATATGAAAGTGGCTTCTTCTCTTGGAAGCTTGTATTCTTAAACTGTGTGAACTTCAATAATAATAGAATTAAGGGAGAAACAGCATTGCATGATGGGAAATCCAAATGCATATTAATGAGAATATTTCTACTTCTAGTTTTGTTGGAAATTTGTCTTTAATCCTCATTACCATGAAATATTTTAACTTTATTAAAAGGAAAATGAACCAAAAATATTTTCAAGCAGTCTGGACATGCTAGCCCACACACTTACTGTATTATATGTTTAAAAAGCAGTAAAATAATGATCAAAATATTCTCTGACAAACAATACTGCTCACCATCTGTTTTCTTTTGCATGAGGGTAGAGGAAAGGTTCCAGTGACTTTCTCAACAAGCAGCATACAATTCATATTGAATATCCTAAAATGCTACATTAAGGATTTAAGAAGTTAAGATTATGGAGATGAGTGTAAGTTTTGATGATTTTTTTTTCTAAAGGGATTCAAAAGTTATTTTATGCCTTCCTCTCTCTCCTCCTTTTGACTTGTGCCTGTCATATGCAGAATGTGCCTTCAGTTCTCTAATCCTCCAATTATCCTCCTGGTTTTGAAATTACATCAGAGACAGTGTATATGTGTGTGTGGGGGGGGGCGGGCGGGGCGGGAGAGGAACCAAGTTTTGTTTCAAAACTAAGGAATGAGGCAATTTACCCAGTAAAGATATTCATGATGTTTTTGTTTTTTAAACAATGTATTTTTAATATCCACTGGCTCTTGTTGGCATGGAGTTTTATATACTCTTTCTGGTTCAATATTTGAAGATTCTGAGAATACATTTTCTGGTAACAAATAGATATTTTTAAAGGTCTGTGTTTTCTTCTTAGATGCTGTATATAGCAAGTTAAAGATAGAATTTTTACTCTAATAACCATACAGAACTCCTCTTTATTGATAAAAATAACAGCTCAAGTGGAATGATCCTCCCAGACAGTCAAAGCCATATTTCCAGGTATCATAATCACAAGCTAGCTCATAAATTCCCATTTTTAGAGGAATATCTTATATGCTATGCAAAACATATGAGGTGAGTATCCTGTTTTATTAGTGAAAGCAGGTAAGTGAGAGATTATCTTCTGGATTTTTAATTATTCACTTATGTGCTCATCAAACTTAGTAAATAACATAGAAACACATTATTCCCTATATACCAGGATTTCAGTAATGAAGAAATCAGAGAAATTAAGGGAAACTAAACTCAAAATAACATGTAGCAGTGGCAGAAGTTTATGTCATTTTAAAATGAATATTGAATCACATTTGAATTACTTAGAATTGATCCCTCTTCCCTAGAAGGGCTTTTCTAATATCAGTGATTTTCAAGCAGCAACAAAATAGAAGAGTGATGAGAGACATGAGCTTTTGAAGGAAAAATACTTTAAACATTAAATAATGTAATGTGAATGCAAAATTACTTTAGCTGGTAATAATAAATACACAATCAAAATTATCTGATACAATTGTATCTTCCATTATTATTCCTGCTACCATTCCAAATTATTTATTACTTAATGTGTTTTTTTTAAATACTTTATTTTTTTTTCTTCAAGTTACATCTCAGTCACAAGCCCTCCCTATTCCCCCTTCCTATCCCGCCCTTCCACCCTCTTCCCCCCCAGAAGTTTCCCCTTTCAGTCCAACAGATGGTTCCTTCTCTTATAACAGTAAGTATTATACAAAACAACAGATATAAATATGCCACATTTATGAGAGTTAAATGGCCCAGTATACCTTCCCAATGTCCAGTTTATACATATTTGGCCCCTGACTTTAACATTCTACTATCTAACCATCTCCATTGGTTTAAAGGTCTATATCTGACTCAACATTCATATTAACTTGCAACACACTTTTAAGAGTATCTTCTTAGATCTATAACACCCTCTTGATTCCTAAACAACTCAAAATTTAACTATGAGACTGTGTGTTTGTGCCTACACATACATGTACATATGCACATTTATGGATGTAGCAATAATAATCAAAGAAAAAGTAAGTGAAG
>CAJQZJ010032746.1:4703068-4734042 GCA_907164525.1 Lophiomys imhausi
ATCTAGAGGAGCTCATCCTGAGTGAGCTAACCCAGTCTCAGAAGGATTCACATGGCATCTATTCACTTATAGTAAGATTTTAACTATATTGTACAGGATATCTGTACGACAAGCAACACATCAAAAGGAACAAGGAAATAATTTTTCGTTTTATATTTTTCTTTTTCCTTCTTTTTTTCTTTTTTCTTTTTCCTTTTCCCTTCTCTTTTTCCTCTCTTTTTTTTGATATTCTTTGTTTTTGTGGGTTTGTGTGTTTGTTGGTCTTTTTTTTAGTATTCCCCCAGTAGCAATGAGACACCATTCACTGGCAGTACTGCCTCGTAGGCCCCCTGTGAATGAAGAGGCTCTTGGCTCTCATAAGACTCCTGATCTGTGGTGAGAGAATGTTAGGCAGGGACACTCCACCCCAGAGGAACAAGACGGAAGGGTCAGGGGTTAGAGCATGGGAGGGTGGGGCTGGGAAGCGGGAAAAGAGGACATTATGATAAGGATGTAACCTGAAGCAACAAACAAATAAATTTATTAATAAACTGATCTGAGGTGAGAAAGGCAGGGGCAGGGCTGAAACACTGTGGATGGAACAGAGGATACAGCCATTCGGCCTGGTTTTGCAGACCTCCAGGTGTAGAGAAGACGTGGAGCTAAGGTAAAATACAAGAGAATTGTGGTATTGGCCCATGCCTTTGACTTCAGCGGAGACGGGGGGGGGGGGGTTTGCACCGTAGAGTTGGTGGGTTGGTGGTCTTATGTATTCTGGAGTCATACAGAGCGGGGTGGTGAGGGTGCATACTCTTGGTCCCACCATTCAAGAAGAGTACACCCTTGGTCCCAGCTCCCAGCACACTGGAGACAGAAACGGGCAGATCCCGGAACTCAGGGTCAGCCTGATGCAGGGCAAACTCTAAATAGAGAAAGACTTCTATCCAGGAGTGGTGGAACACATCTTTGATCCCTTCAGATGGAAACACAGGTCCCTGATCCCAATAATTAGAGTTCAGAGACACACACATGGGATTTGGAGGGACCTAGGTTGGGAGGCTACTTACAAAAGGCCTTCTCCATGCAGACAGATTGTCCTTTGGGATCTCAAAATATATACACCAGAGCTGGTTTAGCTCCAAGGTGACAGAATGATTTCTTGTTTAACCCGGATTGAAAGATAACGCTTTGTATGTTGTCAGAAGGCCAAATTAGCTTCAGGAGAAGTACTAACTAGCCCCCCCATCCCCCCCCAAAAAAAGAGGGCAATTGTCCTAGGGTTGGGGGCAGGGCTCTGTTCTTATCGTTCCAGGAGAATCGAAGCGTCCATTAGGGGAGCCCGGGGACGGCTGGACAGCGGAACCCCCAGCAGAGGGCAGAATCAGGCACCAAGGAGGACAAGTGACCCAATTGATTCTGCCTGGCAGACTTCCTCAATAGCTGTCTCCATTGGGGGCCTGCAACCACCACAGCAATCCAATGTCACTGGGACCGCTCAGCTCTACACAATGCCCCAGCAGGAACCTCAGTGAAACCTGCAAGATCAGCTTCTGCCTACAAACCCCCAAGGTCATCTAAACAGCTGAGAACAGAAGGACTGAACATAAAAGGAGTGTACTAACATTTTTAATCATTTTTCCCATTTGGGTTTGGGCCCCAAACAGGTCTACTACGACCCAAATCAGCAGGAAGTCACTTTAAGAGAGCGACGTCCCATGCCCAGAGGGTGGGGTGGGTGTTTCTCCACCCTTCTTTTTGGTTATTTGAAGATAACTGAAAACTCTGTTATGTAGGGGAAGAGACTACAAGCTGATAAATGGTCCTGTCTTAATGGGTTTTGGAGGTTAGCCCCAGGGAATTCCTACTTTTCCTTTTCTCTATCCTTCTTCCTCTCCTATGTAGGAGTGCATGGACTTGAGAAAAATGAGATATAGACATAGCACAGGAAGGTCCAAGAAGAAGGGACAGATTATTGAATATGCCCTTATACCTTTGTATATTGATACAAAAATTAGCAGTTTATTTGGCTAAAGTGGTATTGACCATGTTTATTGTGCAAAAATAAGATTGCATTGGATTACATCGGTATTGATCTTTGTATATTGATACAAAATTAAGATTATAGTTGGCCACAATGGTATTGACCCTTGCATATGGACGTAATATTAAGATTATATTGGGCTACATAGGCATTGATCTTGGTATATTGATACATAATTAAGAGTATATTTAACCACAATTGAATAAATCTTTGTATATTGATACAAATTTAAGGTAACGCTTCCTAATGGTATCATACCTAGAGATACTTAAAAATAAAATGTGAAGCTCTGACCTCTTGATACCAACCATCTAAAACGGTCTAGGATAGTTAAAACAAACTCCTAGTCATGCAAACATGTCACTTTGTTAGCTACTATGACAGTCTATCACAGATATCCTCTAAACTACCCAGTAATCAAGTTGCTAAGAGACAAGCAACATTTGCTTATCTAAATACAAGAGATGGATAGGGCATCTTCAAAAACCCCTAGAGATCTGCAGAATATGGCATTCAAAGATGTTATCTTAAATCAAGATTTTTTTTGATATCGAGACATATCAGCGCCTGACAGCACCCCCTATTCTACTCCAAGTAGAAGATAAGCATCGAAGAACCATCACTGTAAGATGGTTGAATTAGTGGCAAGCCTTTCTCTTGGCATGAAAAAACCCCTTGCACCAACTGCAGACAGACTGCTGTCCAAAAAGGACAAAATTTGGTAGCAGGGAAGTCGACAGCCTAACTCTGCCAAGACAGGGTAGGTAAGTCCTTCATAATCCCTGCTTTACAACAAATGTCTGTCAGAGAAATGGGACCCAAAGGCTGAAGATTGATGCTGGAATGTATGGAGAGAAAATGGGAACTGTCCAGGCAGTCATTGGTATGTTCTTTCTTACTTTTGGAAGCTGCAGGCCCTGCACTTCCTATATAAGCAAATATATTTATCCCTCTCAGGTCTCTGAGGTAGTTGAAGAATAGACAGCTAGAGTTTCATAGTTAAATTTTGAACTGTTTAGGAATCAAGAGGGTGTTATAGATCTAAGAATATACTCTTAAAAGTGTGTTGCAAGATAGTATGAATGTTGAGTCACATATAGACCTTTAAACTCATGGAGTTGGTTAGATAGTAGAATGTTAAAGTCAGGGGCGAAATATGTATAAATTGGACATTGGGAAGGTATACTGGACCAATTTACTCTCATAAATGTGGCATATTTATATCTATTGTTTTGTATAATACTTACTGTTATAAGAGAAGGAACCATCTGTTGGACTGAAAGGGGAAACTTCTGGGGGGAAGAGGGTGGAAGGGCGGGTTAGGAAGGGGGAATAGGGAGGGGTTTGTTACTGAGATGTAACTTGAAGAAAAAAAAATAAAGTATTTAAAAAAAAAACTGGTATACATACAGTCACTAAAGAAAAAGACAACAGAGTCACCATAATTAGCACCCAGGAAAGCCAATTCTGTTAGGTACACTGTGCTAATAGTCTTAATGTATTATTATGGAGCAAAGGTGAATTTTAACCCACATATTAATAGTCACAGAAGGTAACATTTACATCTACTCTTTTAATTTGTTTTAAGGTAGTGTAGTACTGTCTAATGCAGGCACTATGTAGTGCAGGCTGGCTTAGAACATACGGTAGTCCTCAGTTTCAGACTCTCAAGTGCAGAATTTTAGTTTATCTTTCTAAAACAAAAATAGAAAACATATTGAGTCTCATCCATTTGGGTTTCTATGATTACAAAAGACCACACCCAAAGCTATAAAGATGCAGCGGTATTCTATCACCTGAAAACTCACTTTCAATGATCTTCCTCATGCTTATAGCATTTCTTCTTCATAGGTAACTCCACACATTAGCAAACTGTTATAGTACCTCACGGCTACCAGTCAATTTGAGGGTCTGAGATATGAAAACTCAGACTCATATATTTTATATATTTTTGGTTTCCAAAGTACTGAATACCTCTTTTCTGGAAGATTCTCACAATTATCATCAATCAATCATCAATATCACTACCATTAAACATTTATTGTTGTTTGTATTGTGAGAATGAAGAAAAGAGACAATATGAGCTGGAATATTACAGTTAATTTCTCAAACACTCTCTTTTGCAGGGTTTGTGTTCATTCACTTCTGTCTTATATTCCAGGACACTGCTATCATCTAAGAGACAGTGATTTACCATAACACGAATATTGGAATACATAACGAAATCCATATTAGGGGTAAGGCTCCTTTATTCTAAGTAATATTGAGTCATAATTATGAAAAGTGTCCTCTTATGCATAGGCGGTATGATGGTATTCATACAAATTTCTAACACAATCCTGTAGATGCCATAAGCTTTGATTAGCACAAATCAGCTAAGATTAAAGAGACAATTGACTTCTGTGCAATGCCAACTATAGGTCATGCTTTCTTCCAGCATGTTGACAAGGTCCAAATGCTGATATCATATCCCTTTGTCTACAAATGATCATTATTTGTATGTATCCACTATCATATACTGGATCTGAATGGAAGAATTCCAGAGTGCCAAGTCCCATTCTTTGTTTTTAACTTAAAACACAGGTCATGTAGATTACACTAGACTGTTACAATGGTATTTTCCAGAAGTTCCAAGTTGAAAGTCTGGTACATAAAGATAGTAATATATACATATATTATATATAACACACACAGACACACACACACACACACACATATATATATATTACACATACATATATATGATAATGATAATAAATATATATTTGTATAATATGATGAACTAATGGAAGTTCTGGTTTACTCTTATCCATCTAGTCCCTAAAATTGACAGCTTTTCCCTTTATATATATGTATATATATTAGAAAAAACTTAAGATTCAGTAATAAGCCAGTGGTATCTAAAAGTTGTCAAAATATTTGAATAGGCATGAAACAGAAGGCATAAATGACCAAAAACCCATAAAAGATACCAAATATTGTGAATTATTGAAAAAATAAAAATAAACACTATAATAATACTATTGGAATGGCATCAAAAAGAGAAAATAAATCTACATAGAGAACATCAAATGCTGTCAAAGATTCAGAATAATATAACTGTAATGCAAGCTGTGGAAATGCTAATTGGCTCAGTGGCTTTGGAAAAAGTTTTAAAGTAACAAATATGGAAAAACATTTCATCACCCTTAGACCAGACATTCTATTCCTAGGTAATTATTTACACACACACACACACACACAAACACACACACACACACACACACACACACACAAAAAGACATATAGGAAGCAAGAGGGCAGAGGAACCACAGACTCTAGGCAAATATTTGTAACAGCCTCATTCATAATCACCAAAAATGTCCATATATCCAATAGTGTTAAAAACTTGTAAAACAGCAATAGATTGGTAATTAAACAATAATTATGAATAACTTGAATGAATTATTTAATTATGTAATTTATATGTAATATAAATACATAACATATAGTATATAATATATAATATTGTGTATTATATATTTTATATTATTTAAATGCAAGATAGATAGAAACACTTCAACAAAGGAAAACTGCTTCAGCAGCCTTTTAGGAAAAATAAGAGGGAATTAAATAACTAATCAAAAATGGAGACTTTTAAAATTATGAGAATGATCTGTGTTGCTTTTGGTGATGTTCTACAATCATGTATTTACCCAAATGCTTAGAACTGTGCAACATTTTTTGAGACAAGGTCTCCTGTACATTAGTCTGGCTTCAAAATGGCTTTGAACTCCTCTACCTCCATAGTGCTGAGATTAGTGTGGTTTTTTAGAGAAAATTTTTCCTTACCTTTTTAGAGAGGATTGCAATTATAGCTCACAAACTCAGTGATTGAAGAAGGGTATGGGTAGCACATCTTATCTCACAGCAGGCAAAAATCTTTTACTTAACAAAGAGGATGGTTTTCTCAGAAACCACTCCTGCTGGTTGCCATGTCTTAGAACTTATTAATTGCAAGTTTGTCCTTGAATACAAGTCAGTCCACTCTAGATTCCTTTCTTGTCCCATGAACTCTTTGGAAGTTTTGTATTAGTGATGTCAGAAATCAGGAATGGAGGAAATATGAACGAGTAAGGGATTGTTCAACATTTACAGAACAGTGCAATTGTGATTCCTCAGGGTTGCTTAGTCTGGATTGCTAGGGAGTGGTTTAGGAAATGGAAAATACAAGCCCATAATATAACAGGAAAATTAATCTTCTTGTCATTTTCTTTTGAATATTACATATTTTTGTAATTATTAAATGCAATTAAAAGTAGAAAGTGAGTTTTGACTACTAAGTCAAAGTGAATATGATTTTTGCCTTATCGTATACTTCTCTGATGCTTTAAAAAGGTAGCATTAAAATGAATTGAGACCACTTTACTGGTTTTTAACCAATTTTTAAATATCTGCATTTTGAAACTACAAGCAATCAATTAAGTTATTGTCTGGAACAGGTTGATGAAAAGAGACAAATACAGTGTGACAAGATGGCAGATATTTCAACATGAAAGAAAAATACTCATTTCTCAATTTTACTTTAGCTTAATTTCAGAGATGTGGGTTTGTAAAAGCCTGGCAGCACTGTTTTTGTGAGCTCTTCTTCTAAGATTGACCACTCACTCTTTCCTCCCACATTATCCTTCTGAGAAAACACAAGAACACCAAGTAGGTTTGGGGCAGCTTGGTAGATTGGTTAGATTTCTCTAAATGTTTATTTTCACCAATATTCAAACGTGTAAATATAAAAAGTTAATGTTTTAGAAAACACTTTGCCTTTGTTCTTTTACAGCATGCATGCATTTTTATATCAATCTGTTTTGATAAGAGGCATATTTTATCCAGAAATGGTATGTTTCAAAGAATAAGGTTGTGGTCAATCATATTTTATTATGTTCCATCAAGCAAATTTTATTTAGGTGAAATTTCTTGAAAGAATTCTGTACTACAAAAATCAAAGTTCTGTGTATTTTTACTACATTGAGAAAGAAAATTTTACTGAATGTTGAAAAATCAGATATGTTATATCTTTGCTTTTTAATTCAAATCTGTACTGATTGTGATTTGTTACAGAAGTCATTTTTGTAATAACTAAATGTTCACTTATATTGCTGGATGTGTATGTGTGCATATTAAGGCTATTCTTTTCCTTTGGCTCTTATTTGCTTATCAAAATTGCAAGCACTTTAGAAAACACTCAAGTGTTTTGATTATTAAGTTTTCTGACTAAAATTATTCATCAAAGGCATATTAAATATAAAAAAATTGTGAAGTTAGCTCTGTAGATGCAGTAAAGTTTCAAGTGTTTTCTATCTAGCATTCAAATGGAAAGTGTGTTTGTATTCTAAATAACACAAAGGTGGAAAAACCCAGTGGAACTCCCCTTCCTGTAGATGCCTTCTTCCTATAAAATAAAAAAAGTGTTGATTTTTATCATGGTCATATGAACCTGATTAGGTATAAGTGCCTTTTTGTAGATTACTTTTATGAGGTGGTTTTGAAAGCCTGACGTTCACAGAGACTATCACTTTCTTAACAGTTTATACACCTATGTTTTAATACCTCCAAGGAAACTGAGATTGACATGAAGATGTATCTTAAATGTATTTGTATCCTGAGCTGTATTAGTTCAGTTCTCAGGTAACAGAGCTAATTGTTAATTGTTCAGTGGTGTTAATCTTTAACCCACCATTAAAATTGATCACACTGAGACACCTGATGGATTTAAAAAAGCCTTAGCCTGGATTGTGTAATCTTAGCCCATCTAAGTTAACTCTCAATTTTATTCCCCAAATAAAACTCCAGTATATACATACATCCCCTTGGGCTGTTATTCTCCATGTTATGCTGATGTTCCAGGCCACGTGGACATATTATTCTTCTATCTAACCCATGGCATGTCCTCTCTTTCCTCATCCAGGCTTCTTCTTCTTAAGATCCTCTGCTGCCCCAAAAGCCTGTGCACCTTAGCCACACCTACCTCTCTCTGCCAAATCCAGGCTGCAGCATATATTCAACCAATCTGAGACAATGGTTTGCAAACAGGTAACAAAGCATCACTTGGTGTACTTTTGGCCTGGCACAGTAAGCAGACCTCTGGGAGCAGATTAATTAATATTGAGAATACATAATAGATCACTGCATCATCCAGGAATACTTTTAGTTCCTATAGATGATTTTCAAGTATTGATTATTGAGTTCCTAAAATGTGTGGAACACTTTCCAATATGTACTATGTGATCAGATAAGGCACAGATTCTGGAAAAATGATTATCAAGCTTTGAAGATGATAAAATAGAAACTTTTGCTTTCCTAGACTAATTTGAAGCAGACTACACTCTCCTTCAAAATGTATCTCAGTGGTTCTCAACTTCTGGATCTCTACCCCTTTGGTAGCAATCACATCAGATATCCTGGACTTCAGATATTTACAATATAATTAATAGATGTAATTCAAAATTACATCTGTGAAATAGCAACAAAATAATTTTATGGTTGGGGATCACCACAGCATGAGGAACTGTACTAAAATGTTGCACAACTAAGAAGGTTAAGAACCACTGATATCTGATGAAAATGAAGTATTTGTAAGATATCACCATAATGACCTCCATAGTGGTTTCACAAGCCTGCACTCCCACCAGCAATGGAGGGGGGTTCCCCTTTCTACACACCCTCGCCAGCATTTCTTACAGGTGTGAGATGGAATCTCAGAGTCGTCTTGAGTTGCATTTCTCTGATGATTAAGGATGTTGAGCATTTCTTCAAGTGTCTGTCAGCCATTAGGGATTCCTCCTTTGCGAATTCTCTATTTAGCTCCGTCCCCCAATTTTTGATTGGATTATTAATGTTTCTTGGCATTTAATTTCTTGAGTTCTTTGTAGATTTTGGATATTATCCCTCTGTCAGATGTGGGCTTGGTGAAGATATTTTCCCAATCTGTAAGCTGCCGTTTTGTTCGAATGACAGTGTCTTTTGCCTTACAGAAGCTTTTCAGTTTCATGAGGTCCCATTTATTGATTGTTGGTCTCAGGTCCTGAGCTGTTGGTGTTCTGTTCAGGAAGTTGTCACCTCTGCCAATGAGTTCGAGGGTTTTTCCCACTTTTTCTTCTAGTATATTTAGTGTGACCGGCCTTATGTTAAGGTCTTTGATCCACGTGAACTTAAGTTTTGTACAAGGTGATAAGTGTCTAATTTCATTCTTTTACAAGTGGACATCCAGTTGGACAAGCACCATTTGTTGAAGATGTTGTCCTTCTTCCATTGTGCCATTTTGGCTTCTTTGTCAAAAATTAGGTGGCCATAAGTGTGTGGGTCTTTTTCTGGGTCTTCAATATGATTCCACCGATCTACTGGTCTGTTTCTATACCAATACCATGCTGTTTTTAGAAAACTTGGAATAGCTTTGCCTCAGGACCCAGCCATACCACTTCTGGGTATACACCCAAATGACTCCTCACGGAATCATAAAAATGTTTCCTCATCTAGGTTCATAGCAGCCTTATTTGTAATAGCTAGAAACTGGAAACAATCCAGATGTCCCCCAACCGAAGAATGGTTTAAAAAATTGTGGTACATCAACACAATGGATTGTTATTCAGCTATCAGGAACAATGAAATCATGCAATTTGCAGCCAAATGGATAGAACTAGAAAAGCTCATACTGAGTGAGCTAATCCAAACTCAGAAGGATGCATATGGCATCTATTCACTTATGGTAGGATTTTGGCTATATAGTAGAGAATATCGATACTACAACCAACACACCAAAGGGAACATGGACATAGACTTTTAATTTTTATTTATTATTATTTATTTCTTTATTCTGTTTTATGTGTTTGTCTGCTTATTTGTTTGTTTGTTTTTGAGTTCTCTCTACCTGGTAATGAGACACTTTTCACTGGTGGTACTGCCTTGTAGACCCCCAATGCATGAGGAGGCTCTTGGCCCTCATATGACCTCTGAACTGGGGTGAGGGACTGTTATACAGGGACACTCCACTCCAGAGAAGTGGGATGGAAGGGTTAGGGGGTAAAGAAAAAAAGTGAAATGTGAAGTTTCGGGCCTTTTGCTACTAACTATCATAAACTGTTTAGGATAATTAAGAAATGCAAACTAATAGTCATGCAAGCCGGTCATTTTGTTAGGTATTATGACAGTCTATTATAGTTATTTTCTAAGCTAATCAGAAATCAAGTTGCTAAGAAACAAGCAACATTTGTTTATCCTAATATAAGAGATAGATAGGGCCTCTTCAAAAACCTCAAGAGATATGCAGAATATGGCATTCAAAGATGATTTCTCAACTTTAGATTTTTTTGATATTGAGACATGTCAACTCCGACAGCACCCCCTATTCTAATCCAAATAGAAGATGAGCATCAAAGAATCTCCAGTGGGAGATGATTGAATTAGTGGCAAGCCTATTTCTTGGCAGGAAAAACCCCTTGCTCCAACTGTAGACAGAATGTTGTCCAAAAAGTACAAAACTTGGAAGCAGGTATGTCGACAGCCTAGGTCTGCCAAGACAGGGTAGTCAAGTCCTTCATAATTCCTGCTCTACAATCAATGTCTGTCAGAGAAACAGGGCCAAATGACCAAAGATCAATGCTGCAACGTATGGAGAGAAAATGGGAACTGTCCAGGCATCCACTGGTATGTCATTTCTTAATTTTGGAAGCTGCAGGCCCTGCACTTCCTATATAATCAGATATATTTATCCCTCTCAGGTCTCTGAGGTGGTTGAAGAATAGATAGCTAGAGTCTTATAATTAAATTTTGAGTTGATTATGAATCAAGAGAGTGTTCTGGATCTAAGAAGATGTTTTTAAAATGTGCTGCAAGTTAGTGTGAAAGCTGAGTTAGATATAGAACTTTAAACTCAGGGAGATGGTTAGATAGTAGAATGTTACAGTCAAGTGCCAAATACATATGGACTGGACATTGGGAATGTATGCTAAGCCATATAACTCTCATAATTGTGGCCTAATTACCTCTGTTGTTTTGTATTGTATTTATAATTATAAGAGAAAGAGCCATTTGTTGGACTGAAATGTGGAGATGTTGGGGGGAAAAGATATAACTTAAACTTAAAAAAAAGGAAGGGGATGTGTGGGTTGAGGCAGAAGAGTGTGGGAGGATGGGACTGGAGGGGGAAGTAGGGAGGCGATTGCGATTGAGATGTAACTTGAAGAAATAAAAAATAAAGTTAAAAAAAGGAAATGAAGTAGTTGGCCTTCAAGGGAGAAAGGAATATAGTAGAGAAACTAAGGACAAGTTCTTGAAATATTTGGATTTGAATTCTTGCTCAGCAAATTGTTGTCAATGAAATTTTGATCTCAGTTTGAAAATGTATTTAACAAGGATAAAATATAACTTTCAGGCCACAAGAACATTAGAGAGATTAAGGAGATTATATTTGTGAAGACATGATAAAGTATTTGATATATAATCAATGTCAATATATTAACTGATTTCTTTACTGAGGGTTCTGTTTTCATGCCTGAGCTGAGTTTCATGAGCAATTGAATGTGTGCTTCTAATATTACTAGGATAGATTAAATCAAGATCCAGATTTTGTCAATAGTCAGATCAGATAAGAGTATCAATAAGCATTTGAAATTAGTTTTTTTGAGTGTGGGTAAACTTGAGCAGAAGAGCATAGAACGCAGAGATATAACCAAGCATCCTCTGTGACATTCACGGTATTCTCAACACACCAATGAATGCTGGGAAACTATGCTTTCATGCATGTAGGCTACAGTATCTGCCATTTACCCTGTTACCCCACCTTGTGAGTATACCAGACAAATTTAAAACCATTGTTGGCAATGCAAAAAACACTTCAAATAGAAATGAAGTTGTAAGTATTCATCACCCAATTGCATTTTCACAACACAAGGTAAAGATTAAAGATGAAATAAAATAGTCTTTAGATCAGAATAAATCTTTTGGATTTATTCAAAGAACAACGTTCCACAAGACCAATGGTCAGTTACTAGATATGCTCTCACAGCTGCTTGCCAATCTTTTAGAGAGTACTAAAATTGCAGATACAATTTTCAGTGATTTTATTTTTGTCTGTTTCTTCTTCAGATAGCACATCTCTGTCTTTCCCATGAAATTTGTTTTTCTCTACTGTATAAAATATTATACTTGAAAATTTTATTTGAATGAATAACTTCATCATTTTCAATGGAGTTCTATCCATTTTCATACTATAAAGATTGCAAAACATTAAGAACTCAAATGTAAAGAATCCACTGTCATGTCCAAGGTGAAATTTCCCTTAGTGTAATGGGCTTTCAATCTTTTCTAGTTTTACTTTGAAAGTGTACGTATAGAAATAAATGATGTGCATATTTAATAAGTTATATTTTTTCATTGAAGGATTTTGTGAAGCATTAAAATGTATTTGGTACTAACAAATTAAGGGATCTCATACTAAATGGTACAAAACTATCAGCTGTCATGACTCTGTCACTGAATTCACCTCTAAAAATATCTCACACAGAAGTGAAGGAGACATTTGCAGACAGTTTTGTCATTTAGACATCATTTCATAATACATAATAGATCCTAGATGCTGTGCTCATTATAAAATGATCTCTCAAGTATAGGGGAGCTAAAATTCTGCAACTAAACACCAGACACCTGTGGAGGCATTATTTTTAGTGGCCTTTGACCTCTCCGTGTATTGCTTTGGGGCCTGGCTGTTTTGCTTTTACCTTTCTGTTTTTAAATGTTATTTAGAGCTCTTGCTTTCTGTCCCTTACCAGCAACAAGAACAGTTTAGTGTAAAATGCATATGACATTACTCACTACACAGTAGCTATATAAACTAAAGAATGAGTACAGACATAGGTTCAGCTCTGACCTGTTGTTTTCAACAGAAGCAAAGTGCATAATGAAGCCATAGGTCACAGCTGCTTCTTCTTGGCAACAGGTGTCTTCTTGGTGTCCTGGACTATTTATGATTTTTTAAAAACATCTTTTCATTATCACTTCAAGCAAGTCTAGGTGCCAATGGGGCCACCACCTCACCACTATTCTCTTTTCATTCTTCCTTTGGTTCCTGGTGTCTTCTTTTTCCAGGCTACAGTTTATCCTTCTGGGCCCACAGAACTTTGCATTTCTACATATGACAATGCAGTAAACAAGCCACTACTATCTACTTATTTTGAGTCTCTTCTCCTGAATGACACAAGATTAGTGTAAAGAAATTTACTGCTAATTTGTAGACCTTGCCTGCTACAGAAGTGAGAATGAGTTACAGTCTGTAGTCAGTATTAAACATTTGAAAGAATCTTTTTAAAAATAAATGTATAAGAACAACTTTTTTTTCTTTACCCCCTAACTCTTCCATCCCATTTCTCTGGAGTGGGGTGTCCCTATATAACAGTCCCTAACCTCAGTTCAGAGGTCATATGAAGGCCAAGAGCCTCCTCATTCATTGGGGGTCTAAGAGGCAGTACCACCAGTAAAAAGAAAATGAAATGTGAAGTTTTGGCCTTTTGCTACTAATTGTCATAAACGGTTTAGGATAATTAAGAAATGCAAACTAATAGTCATGCAAGCCGGTCATTGTGTTAGGTACTATGACAGCCTATTATACTTATTTTCTAAGCTAATCAGAAATAAAGCTGCTAAGAGACAAGCAACATCTGCTTATCCTAATATAAGAGATAGATAGGGCCTCTTCAAACACCTCAAGAGATCTGCAGAATAGGGCATTCAAAGATGTTTTCATAACTTTAGATTTTTTTTATATCAAGACATATCAACTCCTGACAGCACCCCCTATTCTACTCCAAGTAGAAGATGAGCATCGAAGAATGTCCAGTGGGAGATGATTGAAATAGTCACAAGCCTATCTCTTGGTAGGAAAAGCCCCTTGCTCCAACTGTAGACAGAATGCTGTCCAAAAAGGACAAAACTTGGAAGCAGGTAAGTCGACAGCCTAGCTCTGCCAAGACAGGGTAGGCAAGTCCTTCATAACCCCTGCTCTACAATCAATGTCTGTCAGAGAAATGGGGCCAAATGACTGAAGATCAATGCTGTAATGTATGGAGAGAAAATGGGAACTGTCCAGGCAGCCACTGGTATGTCATTTCTTAGTTTTGGAAGCTGGAGGCCCTGTACTTCCTATAAAATCATATATATTTATCCCTCTCAGGTCTCTGAGGTGGTTGAAAAACAGATAGCTAGAGTCTCATAATTAAATTTTGAGTTGTTTAGGAGTCAAGAGAGTGTTATAGATCTAAGAAGATGCTTTTAAAATTGTGTTGCAAGTTAGTAAGACTGTTGAGTTATATATAGAACTTTAAACTCATGGAGATGGTTAGATGGTAGAATGGTAAAGTCAGGTGCCAAATACATATGAACTGGACATTGGGAATGTACGCTAAGCCATATAACCCTCATAACTGTGTCCTAATTACCTCTGTTGTTTTGTATTGTATCTATTATTATAAGAGAAAGAGCCATTTGTTGGACTGAAAGGGGAAACTGTAGGGGGAAATAAGATATACCTTAAACTTAAAAAAAAAAAAAAAAGGGAAGAGGATTGGGGGTTGAGGGTAGGAGGGTGGGACTGGAGGGGGGAATAGGGAGGGGACTGCAATTGAGATGTAACTTGAAAAAACAGAACAAAAAATAAGAAAGACTAAAGCTGGTTTAGCTCCAAAATAACAAAATAATTTCTTCTTTAAACCAGATTGAAAGATAACACTTTACATATTGTCAAAAACCAAATTTGCTTCAGGAGAAATATTACCTACCCCCCCCCAAAAAAGACGGTGATTGTCCCTGAGTTAGGAATAGGGCAGGGCTCTGTTCTTATCATTCCAGGAGAATCAAAGCATCCATTCAAGGAACCCAGGGACAACTGGACAACGGAAACCTCAGCAGAAATCAGAATCAGACACCAAAAGAAGACGAGTGACCCAGATGACTCAGCCTGACAGACTCCCTCAATAGATGTCTCCATCAAAAGCCTACAACCACAACTCAATATCGCTAAGACCGTTCAGCCCTACACAATGCCCCAGCCAGAACCTCAGTAAAGCCTGGAAGTTCAGCTTCTGCCTACAAATTCCTTAGGTCATCTAAACAGCTGAGAACAGAAGGACTGATCATAAAAGGATTGTATAAACATTTTTAACCATTTTTCCATTTTGGTTTGGGCCCCAAAAAAGGTTTACTACGACCCAAATCAGCAGGAAGTCATTTTAAGAGAGCGACGTCCCATACCCAGAGGGTGGGGAGGGTGTTTCTCCGCCCCCCCCTTTTTTCGGTTATTTGAAGGACAACTGAAAACACTATTATTTAGGGGAAGAGATTACAAGTTGTTAAATGGTCCTGTTTAATGGGTTTTGGAGGTTAGACCCAGGGTATTCCTTCTTTCCCTTTTCTGTATCCTTCTTTATCTCCTATGTAGGAATGCACGGACGAGAGAAAAATCGAGACACAGCACAGGAAGGATCAAGAAGAAAGGTCACATTATTGAATATGCCCTTATACCCTTGTATATGATACAAAATTAATAGTATATTTGGCAAAAGTGGTATTGACCATTGTTTATTGTGCAAAAATAAGATTGTGTTGGTCTACGTCAGTATTGATATTTGTATATTGATACAAAACTAAGATTATAGTTGGCCACAATGGTATTGACCCTTGTATATGGACGCAATATTAAGATTGTATTGGGCCGCGTAGGCATTGATCTTTGTATATTGATACAAAATTAAGAGTATATTTAGCCACATTTGAATAGATCTTTGTATATTGATGCAAAATTTAAGGTAACACTTCCTAATGGTATCGTACTTAGAGATACTTAAAAATGAAATGTGAAGTTCTGGCCTCTTGATACCAACCGTCTTAAACTGTTTAGGATAGTTAAGAAAAACAAACTCCTAGTCATGCATGCATGTCACCTTGTTAGCTACTAAGACAGTCTATCACATATTCTCTAAGCTACTCAGTAATCAAGTTGTTAAGAGACAAGCAACATTTGCTTATCTAAATACAAGAGATAGATAGGGCATCTTCAAAAACCCCAAGAGATCTGCAGAATATGGCATTCAAAGATGTGGTCTTAAATTAAGATTTTTTTTTGATATCATGACATATCAGCTCCTGACAGCACCCCCTATTCTACTCCAAGTAGAAGAAAAGCATCGAAGAATCTCCATTGTGAGATGGTTGAATTAGTGGCAAGCCTATCTCTTGACATGTAAAAACTCCTTGCTTCAACTGCAGACAGACTACTATCCAAAAAGGACAAAACTTGGTAGCAGGGAAGTCGACAGCCTAGCTCTGCCAAGACAGGGTAGGTTAGTCCTTCACAATCCCTGCTCTACAATAAATGTCTGTCAGAGAAACAGGACCAAAAGGCTGAAGACTGATGCTGGAATGTATGGAGAGAAAATGGGAACTGTCCAGGCCGTCATTGGTATGTTCTTTCTTACTTTTGGAAGCTGCAGGCCCTGCACTTCCTATACAATCAGATATATTTATCCTTCTCAGCTCTCTGAGGTGGTTGAAGAATAGACAGCTTGAGTCTCATAGCTAAATTTTGAGTTGTTTAGGAATCAAGAGGGCGTTCTAGATCTAAGAAGATGGTTATAATAGTGATGCAAGTTAGTATGAAAACTAAGTCAGTTATAGAACTTTAAACTCATGGAGATGGTTAGAAGGTAGAAGGTTAAAGTCAGGGGCCAAATATGTATGAACTGGACATTGGGAAGGTACACCGGGCCATTTAACTCTCATAAATGTGGCATATTTAATTCTGCTGTTTTGTATAGAATTTACTGTTATAAGAGAAAGAACCATTTGTTGGAATGAAAAGAGAAGCTGTTGGGGGGGGGAACAGGGTGGAAGGGTGGGACAAGAAGGGGGAAAAGGGAAGGGTTTGCGACTGAGATGTAACTTGAAAAAAAAATAAAGTACTTATTAAAAAAAAATAAAGACAGAGGTTTTAAAGGAAAAAAAAAGAAAGAAAGAAAGAAAAAGATTCATGACTTTCCAAGTCCTGTATAATATATTATTTGAGCAGATTTTGTTTTGAGAGGAAGATATGCTCTCATATGTAGAAAAAAAGGCCAAATATACTACTTATTACTACTTATATTGTCTTTAATTGGTCAGCGGTGTTAATACTTAACCCACCATTATAAATGAATACACACAGACACTGGGTAGATTTTAACAAGTCTAGGCCTGAGTTGTACAATCCTAGCCTATCTAAACTAGCTCATAACTCTATTACCTAAATATAATCCCATATATACATATGTCCCTTTGGACTATTATTCTCCACACTAAGCCTTCCAGGCCACGTGGAAGGATCTTCTTTAATCTACCCCATGCCATGTCCTTCTTATCTGCTCCTGGCTTCTCTCTGGCAACCTTCTTCCCAAGAAGCTCTCTGTCTCTCAAAAAGCCTGCGCATCTTAGTCCCACCTATCTCTGTCTTTGCCCAATCTCCAGGCCTCAACATTTATTTAACCAATCAGAGACAAATAACATACAACAAACAGGACCAACCAACATTTAGAATACTTAACACCACTCCATCACTCATATATTTATTAAACTTTTAAATGTGAATTAATTGATAAAGAGGCTACTCTCAGTTTTTAATGTGTCTCTGAATATTCAATAAGAGTTTTTTTACATGTAGACAGTTTTAAAAAATAAAACATTAAGTATATAAAGTATAAAAATATCAATTGCAGATTGGTTTATTGAGTAAATTTATCTTCTACAGATTGTACACAAAGTTTCCTATATAATGTGTTTAAATATTTTTTGTTTATAAAAATAGTAATGTTAGAAGTTCAATTATTATAGACTTAGTTCATTAATTTTAATTACTAAAAATGTAATTTAAATTACTCCACCAAATTAAAGAGGACTCGTTGACAGCTACACTTGTTGGTACAAATTGCTTTCCCATATATAGCAAAGGTAAAGCTGTTGCTGGTAATATGAGCAAGCATTTGGAGGCTTGTCCAGATCATTTTTTTTGTTGTTGTTGTTGTTGTTGTTGAGACATTTTTAATGTAAGCAGGGGTATTTTTTTCCTTAAGTAATTATTAGAATTTAGAATTTTAAAAACCATGCCTTTTCATATTTCCTGAGAAACAGTAACGAAAGCTTTCTTTATAATTCAGTGCAAAGACATTTGCAAATACAACTCAGTAACTCCAAAGTACTGTGACGGTAAACTGCTTCTTGGGAATTTAAATCATCACCATCTGATTTATTGTTGACTCTTTAATCATATTATAAACTTCTCCAACAGGCTTGAATAATTTCCTCCTTTGCAGAAGAGAGGAACTAGCTTACCTTGCAAGTCAGGGTCCTTAAGAAGCCTATTACATTCTGAGGATATCAAAGATTTGTCAGCATTTCCATTATCAACCCCCATATTCTGGAGTTGATAGTTCACTATAAATTTTGCTCTGGGAATAAAATTGACATTTAATATTTTGACAAAGTAATAGGCTTAGTCATGTCCTATGAAGGAAGTTAGGGTTCTTTGATTATGAAATTCAAATTATCAAAATTGTTATTCCTGGAATAGAGCAACTTATTATTCCAATAATCACCAACAAACATTTATGTACATATTTCCTGCAAATTTTAAAATGCATATTATCATGCTTAATTCTTCTTGGACACTTCAACAAGAAAGTAGCATGGTACTCAGTTTGCAGTTGAGGAAAATAGTACTCAAGGACTGAAGCCATTTTCCCAATTCTTTGGTAGTCATCATGAAGTTGAAATAAAATACAACCTTGGAATACCATGGGATTAACACTACAGATTGCCAATGAGCATTAGCTAGGTGGGCAGGGTAGGAGGGAGAGAGGAAGGAGAACTAGGTATGAAGAAAAGGTCTATAGCATTAAACAGCCAACAGTTGCCAGAGGCATTATCTCATTCCTTAGCCTATTGTAGCTCTCATGAACATTGTTTGCTGTGAATCTTGAAGGGAAAAATTATACTAATAAATCAAGGTTAGAAAAAGATATTTCTCTCATTTGACAACCTGCCTTATTTCTATAACAAACAATGATTTGATTAGAGAAAATGAAATTTGGAAATAGTTACTTTGATAAAAACAACTAACTAATTGGTGTAGGTGTTCCGATTAAAAAGAAGTTCACAGCACTTACAGTTCATCATCTTAAATAACAATCACCTCCCACATATGTTTTTTATGACTGTTTTAGCAAAGACTCTGTAAATACTTCTAACAGAACAAGTTTATGCACCTGACATCTAGACTAATATGACAGATCACATCGCTCAGATGGGTGGAGATTCATTTCCACTTACAGTTTCATCTCTGCTAGCTCTGTGAGTAAGTGCTGAGTGGTGTTGATAGCTGTGCTAATTCTGAGACATCTTGACTTCAGGCATAAAAGTAAATTTTAGAGCATGGAAAAATGTCTTTTTAAAAATATAATGTCATTTATTTTATTTTTATTAGTTCATAAAGAATTAGGTTTATTGCAGTATGTTTAAAACTTGTTTTCATTGTTTCCCTGTCCTCCTTCTTCCCCATTGCTCCTTCCACTCTGACCTTCCCACTTTTAGTTGTCTTTCTACTTCCAAGTCACATGCTACTTTTGACACCACCCACACTTCTGTCCAATTTATAGTATATTACCATTTACATGACTTCTTTATGTTCTGACTTAAAAAAGGAACTTGTTGGCTTTCTGATAATTTAGTAGAAAACTAAGTCTTTCCTACGTTCCCATGCATGGCCATCAGCACCATCAACATTGGCTTTTTCAAGGCATTACAGACATGAAAAGAACACTTTATTCTCAGAACACTAAGGCAGAGACAGATCTCTGCACACTCTGGTAAAAGCCTGTTGATTTGATTTTGATGGCTGGGGAAGGAACAATGCAAAGGGCTGTGAAGTAAGAAGGGAGAGATGGGCAGCAAAAGCAAGAATTGTCTAACTATCCTTAACACAATCCTTTTATTCTGATATGTGATTTCCTAACTGGGTTTCAGGATACTTTAAGTCCATTAAAAAGGCAAAATAATCACGCTTCATCAGCATGATATGAGGATAAATGAATCTCAAATATACTATAACTGATTTTATGTAAGGAGAATGGTTTTTCTTAAATCTTAGACTGAGATAATTAAGCTGATTATTAACTTTTGGGTAATATAAAAATAGGTGTAATCTTTTTTGGTACTGGCCTTGAGTGCCACAAACCTCCAAATAATTGACTAGTGAATGAACAAGAAGGCATTAAGCAAACAAACATACAAACCAGCTCTGATATCTGTAAAAGGATGATTTTACCCACCTGTCACCAGCAAGCTTGAGTATGGCCAGCAGGTTAATCATTCCAGCCATAACAAGAAGACACAGCCAGATGTGAATTTTCATTTCTAGTTTTTTGTTTTGTTTTGTTTCCTTTTGTTTTTAACACTGTACCAATGTAAAAGTTTATAGGCCTACCTATTTATTTCTGACAAACATGTTTTTCTTTTACCTCACTACTTAGTTTTGAAAACTCCATAAACATATTAAGAGTACACCAGAGAGATTGATGGGATTATTAGAAAGTCTCAGTTTCTTTGATTAAAAATTAGGGTATCTCTCATTCTGGATCTGTGTCAAAAAACCTGTGTCATGTCTTCTAGTTTGTCTGTGTCTACTCTTGTTTGTTTCTGTGCCTACCTTATCAATTTTCCTGCTGTGAGAGAAACTTGCCAAACTTCAGAAGTATAAATGACTAGAATCTGGGATCTGAGTCCTCACATTATTGAAGGATTGTACATTTGATATTTCAATGTGAGACAAAACATCTTGGAAACTTTTGAGAGTCAAGGACAGCATACAATTTTTCAGGCAAGCAAAATGTCATGGGCCTATGGGCACAATCTTGTTAAAATATGAATTCCTAGCTTTGTGCTTTTGGAAGCTTTAAATTTATAGTTGACTTTGATGTATGGGAAAACAAGGTATGAAAGATGGCACCAAAGGAATTGACTTGGGTATTATGCCTAGGAAGGAGATTCTGAGATTCTGTTACTGGCATATTGGCATAAAACAAGTCAAGAACCTATCACAAACTTCAGTTAATTACATTTCCAGAGAATTCCATGAACTTACTGCAGAGGTGACCTCTTCTTACACATGTGCACACTAAAAAAGCTGTCCACTCAAACTTTTGCTGAAAGGGAATAGTATCTGAATGTTGATGTAAACCTTTGTCCATTTAGACAAAAAGACTGAGGAAAGCAAACAATGAGGACAAGCAAGATAGGTTTGGTTCAGTCAAACATAGATGATAGAATAAAAACAGTTGTAGCTCAACTGTTCTAAGGGAAAAAGTGGACTTATATGTCATAGACCAATCGGTGTTCACGTCTAAGTAAGCAAGAAGCTGAAGATGCCAGCTCATGAAACCTATATTTCCAAAAGTTAAAACAAAACAAAACAGCACAAAATAACAACAAACTTTGGTTATTAAATGCATAAAATAAGCATTCCAATTCCATAACCTTTTTTCCCCCTTTTGGATACTGACTCTTCCATTTCCATGGCATTATTGCTAAATGTCATCCAAATTTAATTGTCTTTCAATTTATCTACCAAAGGAAATAAAAGCACCATTTAAGAGCCCTCATCCCCAACCCAGAATCTATCTACCATTGATAACAACTAAATGAAAATTAGTTTCTCCAATGGTGTCTGGGTACAAACCACTCAAGGACAGGTACCATGCCTAATACTAGATGGCCAATACAAAAGGAACTTAATAACAACTTTGAAGGTTTTTATCTTATAGAATATGTGTGCCTCTTTTGCCTGTATGTATTACTTATTCTTTTACTTTGGCTCTTTTTCGGTTGATTTGTGTTCTCCTATTTTCATCTGTATGGTTTTGTTTTATTTTATCACCATTCTTCAGATCCTAGGAGCCCGAAAGAGCATAATCCAAATATATTGCATGAAAAAATTATTTTCAATAAAAGAAACATAGAAAACAAACAAACAAATGAAGAACAAACCACCTGACTAAAAAAGCATCTTAAGGGAGAAGATGGCTATCTTGGCTCATAGTTTAGAGAAGACAGACTGTGGTAGCGGGACTTTGGTGCATATAATCTCACATGACATAAACTAGGAAGGCACACAGAGTAGGACAGAGTCCCCAACTAATGGCCTTTGTTTGACACCTAGACCCTTCATCTTCCCGTGTCTGGAAACAGGATCACACTAGGGCATAAAGTATTCAAATATATGAATCTGGGGATGGACTGCATTTAACAATGAATACAAAACAAGTCAAGAATGTGTTATTTGAGACCCTGTTAAGATAAAACAGCATATTTTAAAAAATAACAGTTATTTCTAGTGAGATTTCATTTTCTCAGAGTAAAGTTAATTTGATGAAATAGCACTGTGAATAAAATGTATTCATCATTTGCTGTTTGTTTTTCTGAGAGAGGTTCTTACTATGTTGCCATGAATGTCCTGGAATTTACCAGGCATTGCAGACTTGCTTTAAATTTGTGATAATCCTCCTGCTTCTGTCTCCTAGTTCTGAGTGCTGGTATTCTAGATATGTTTTGCTATTATTGTTCAGGTAATAAATTTGTTTATACCCTTCACATAATTTGTCATTCACACTGAAACAAAGAAAAACCAAAAAAAAGGAGAAAGTAAAGAATAATGTCTAGTGAACCCTCTGCTTTTGTCTCTATCACTCTCATATCAGCTTATCAACTCCTACTCTTTGAATTAAAATGGCTAATTATTTGAGATATCTACTTACTTCTCTTCACTCCTCACTCTCTTCTCCAAAGCCATTATCTCTTTCTAAAGGTAATTGCTCCTTAACTGATACCCCATCTTATGCTCCTCTCCAAATAACATTTTATAAAGTCAGATCTTTATAAATGTATTTTCTTCTGTAAACTCCCTGATTAAGTTTTTGATGTCACAGTATTACTTTATGGCTAACAACCTTCCTTAACATTGTTTAAAAGATCTTCTGTGGTCAGCTAATTGTTTATCTTATCAGCCTTACCTTGCAGGCAAAACACCTAATACACTCATGTAAAGATTTGTATCAAACACCCTTTGCTTAAGGCTTCTTTACTGTTTTCAACATGTCATCTCTTAAAGTTTTAATTCTATTCCTCATGTATGTCCCAGGCAGTCTTGGTAAGCCTTAGTTTTTAACTGGTCTTCTTAAAGTCTCTCAGCCTCTGAATTTACTTATACTAACAGCCAGTGCTATATCACCTCCTTGTCTTTCCTTTTATGCTCATCTTCCTTCAGTAGAAATTAAGATTCTTCCATATAAACATTGAATGTAATTGTTCTGTGAAGTAAGTTGTAACTAATTTGGTCTAGCAAGTACACAAAGTAAAGTTATACAAGCACATCTCTGTGGCATTGGTGAAGGATACAACAAAGACTGAAAAAGAAAGAATTAAGTTTTTGTTTGTAATTTAATTACAATATTTCTCCCTTTCTTTTCCTCTCTCCAAACCCTGTCATGTCCCTCTCCATTCTTCATTTCTTCATTCTTCCCTCAGATTCCTAGCCTATTTTTATTAATGTTATCACATACACGCACATATACTCTCTCTATATATATATATATGTATAGATAGAGAGATAATAGAGAAATAGATATATATATATATATAGATATCGGTATATGTATAGATATAGATATGGGTATATATAGATGATATAGATATAGATATAGGTATAGATAGATGATATAGATATTGATATAGATATAGATGTATATCCCTAAATATAAACTGTGGAATCTATATATGTTGTATTTATGTTTTCAGGACTGACTGTTTTGCAGTGGATGAACAACTGGTGTCCTTGTTTCAGGGGATTACAGGAGGCAATCAATACTCCTATCAACTTAGGTTGTCTGTAACTACATCAACGACCAGCATGTGTTTTAATCTTACAGGTACAATAGAGGTCTGAATGTCACTGCAACAACCAATAGGTCTCTAGTTGAATTTAAGACCTGTTCAATGAGATTTAAGTTTTATTGTATCCTAAACTAGGTCTAAAATATACTCTGCTTATGTTACACTTTCTCCTTGAAACTGCTTACCCTTGCACTAGCACAAATCCATATTTGTTTGCCTTGAGAAATAAACAAATCCAAAGCAATTACCCTGACCATTCTGAAAGCATATTTTCTGTGTGAAAATTAAATAAGTATATAAATAAATTTAGATGTTTGTAGACATATAGACTCTGTGTTAAGCTTACCAATTAGAAAACATATCAAAGATTAAGCTGTGTAACCAATAAAAATATTGAGGAAAGATGGGATATAATTTTGTGGAGCAATAGCTGTAGTCAAATAAGACGGCCTAATAAAACTGAGCTCTCCAACACAGCTTGGTTGCCTTGTGGTCTACCTCTGTAACACCATGTGTATCAAATCTCAGAAAACTACTAAACACATATTCAAACAAGTAACATTATAAAGACTGAACACATTGCATTTGTGTATTTAGGAATGTGTGCATGTGTGTGTGTGTGTGTGTGTGTGTGTGTGTGTGTTTATGTGTAAAATAATCAATAAAAGACGCAATTGATTTGAAAGAGAGCAAAGAAGGGAACATGCAAAAGACTGGGTGGAAGAAAAAGATAGGATGAATGATGCAATTATATTATAATCTAAAAATGTAAAATTAACCTAAAAGTATTTTGTTAGTCACCATAAATATCAGTTCTAATAAAAGTGTCTATTTGACAAGAATTTCAAACTCTTGATCTAGATGTTGAAAGTTGGTTCGTAAAGTAGATAGGAAAGAGTACACTGCGGCTATACAAAGGATTACTGATTTTGGATGATCAAAGGAGCAACCATAAAATATTAAAGAACATGTGTAATTATGACTGAACCCAAACAAAGTGACAAAAAAGTGGTTTGCTTAGCATATGTAAAGCACTGTATTCCATCTTCAGCATTACTACCAATAAAAAAGAAAGGAAGAAAAGTAGCAATACACAAAATTTCACCCATTAAAAACTAAATCAGTGTTTTTGCTTGTTCTATTTAATTTTTGTCAAAAGGGCAGCTATAATAAAGTCCATACTCAGTTTTTTAATATTGAAAATCATTGGAGTATATGTAAAGCTAACCATACATTTACACTGAGAAACTAATTTTTAAAGACTACATTTAGAGCAAATTGTGGAAAATTCACAATAAAGCCCAATTCTCATGAGCATTTGATTCACAGGCTATGGAGAAAAATACAAAACAGAGAAATCACAGAGGAAAAAAAACAAATGCAATGGATATAGATTGATAGATTGCAATGTTATAGGTATAAATTTTTTTCTCACCATGAAGAAGACATTTGAATTAGAATAATATAACTATATGTTTACTTAGAAATCAAGCAATATCCAGCACCAAGCCCTGTTTTTAATATAAAAGTTTCAATATGTGAACATTAATTAATTTCTACCTATATTATTACGTTTGAAACAAAATCAGAATCATCTCATTTACTTATATCTCTGAAATATTTTCAAGAATGATAATACAGAGACCAAATTGATGAATATATCCAATGGATATATTTGTGTAAATTCATTTTCTGAAGAAAAATGAATCTAGAAGATTATAAGAAAGGGATGATTTCATTATGTACTTAAGAATTGAGAAACTTACATTTGAGATCGTATTTCAAATAATGTAAGAGGTAAACTAACTTTTACTCTAAAAACACATTGTCTTCCAAGTTTTGCTTAATGAGATATAAACAAAACTTTCTAGAGATACTCTAAAAAATCAGGTTCAATCAGGGTTTATCATGATGAATTCAAGTCTGTACTACCAGATCTAAGGAAGTTGAGGCAGGAGAATCAGTAGGTTTTGATCATAATTATTGTATAACCTGAAAAATTACTTGATAAGAATTCATTTATTCATGAGGATCTTTTTTATAAATAATTAAAATTTATATTAAAGTCTAATACAATAAGAATGCATTAAATAGTATGATAGGTTAAATGTTATTAATATAATTCATAAATCTTCAAATCTGATAAAATAAGATATTTCATGAAATTTAATAATATTAATTTTTCCTAGGTTTGGAATTTAGCTCTGTTGGTAGAGTACTTACCTCCCATAAACCCTGGTTTGCATGAACCCTGGTTCCCAGTACTATAGAAAACCAAGCATGGTGGTATGTGCCTATACTCCTAACACTGGGAAAGTGGAAGCAGGAAGATCAGAAATTTATGATCATGATTGCCTACTTAAGAATCTGAAGATTAGCTAGGACTGTATGAGATCCTCTCTGGATATAAAAGAAAAAAATAATAACAACAACAACAAAAACAGAAAACAAAAATCATTCCTACATGACAGTGCTTACTAAATTTAGGAGCAAATATACACAATAATGTTAAATATATGAAGAAAATTATCAAAACAATCCTTAAATTTGCTCCAGGAAAAATATTACTTGACCCCTCCCCCCAAAAAAGAAGGTAGTGTCCCAGATTTAGGATTAGGACAGGGCTCTGTTCTTATCTTTCCAGTAGATTTAAAGCATCCATTCAGGGAATCCAGGGACAACTAGACAACAGAAACCTCAGAAGAAAACAGACCAGACACCAAAGAAGACAAGTACCCCAGAAGATCCAGTCTTGCAAACTCCTCAATAGCTGTTTCCTCAAAAGTCTACAACCACAACAACTCAAAATTGTTAAAATTGTTCAGCCCCACACACTGCTCCAGCCAGAACTTCAGTAAAGCCCTGAAGTTCAGCTTCTGTCTACAAACTTCTTAGGACATATAAATAGCTCAGCACAAAAGGACTGAACATCAAATGATTCTATTAACATTTTTAATCATTTTTCCATTCTTATTTGTGCCTCAAACAGGCTTACTACGTTCCAAATCAGCAGGAAGTCATTTTAAGAGAGCGACTTCCCATCTCCAGAAGGTGGGGAGGGTGTTTTTCCCTGCTTTGGTCATTTGATGGAAAATAGAAAATCCTGTTATTTAGGGGAAGAGATTACAAGCTGTTAAACGGTCTTGTTAAATAGGTTTTGGAGGTTGGACCGAAGGACTTTTCTCTTTTCCTTTTCTGTATCCTTCTTTCTCTCTATGTAGGAGTGAACAGACTTGAGAAAAAATGGGACATAGACATAATATAGGAAAAATCAAGAAAAAGGATAGATCATTGAATATGCCCTTATACCTTTGTATATTGACACAAAATTAATATTATATTTGGCTAAATTGGTATTGAGCTTTGGATATTAATGCAAAATTAAGATTGTATTGGGATACATCGGTATTTATCTTTGCATATTGATCCAAAATTAAAATTATATTTGGCCATAATGGCATTGACCATTGTATATTGATGCAAAATTAAGATTTTATTGGGCTACATAGGTATTTATCTTTGTATATTGATACAAAATTAAGATTATATTTGGCCACATTGGTATTGATCCTTGTATATTGATACAAAATTATGGGAAACATTTTTTAAAGGTATCATACATAGTAATGATTAAAAATAAAATGTGAAGTTTCAGCACTTTGTCATAAACTGTTTAGAATAATTAAGGAATGCAAAATAATAGTCATTCAAGCTTGTCATTTTTTTAGGTACTATGACAGTCTATCACAGCTATTTTCTAAGCTAATCAGAAATCAATTTGCTAAGAGACAAGCAACCTTTGCTTATCTAAATATAAGAGATAGATAGGTGGTCTTTAAAAACCTCAAGAGATCTGCAAAATATGGCATTCAAAGATGTTTTCTTAACTTAAGATTTTTTTGATATCGAGGCTTGTCAATCCTGACAGCACACCCTATTCTACTGCAATTAGAAGATGAGCATCGAAGAATCTCCAGTGGAAGATGGTTGAATTAGTGGCAAGCCTATCTCTTGTCAAGAAAAACCCATTGTTTCAACTGTAGACAGAATGCTGTCTAAAAAGAACAAAACTTGGAAGCAGGTAAGTCGACAGCCCAGCTCTGCCAAGACAGGGTAGGCAAGTCCTTCATAATTCCGCTCTACAATCAATGTCTGTCAGAGAAACGGGGCCAAATGTTTACAAACATTGAAGATTGATGCTGTAATGTATGGAGAGCAAATGGAAACTGTCCAGGCAGCCACTGATATGTCATTTCTTAGTTTTGGAAGCTGCAGGCCCTGCACTTCCTATATAATCAGATATATTTATCTCTCTCAGGTCTCTGAGATGGTTGAAGAATAGATAGCTAGAGTCTCATAGTTAAATTTTGAGTTGTTTAGGAATCAAGAGGGTGTTCTGGATCTAAGAAGATTTTTTTAAAATTGTAACACAAGTTAGTATGAAAGCTGAGTTAGATATAGAACTTTAAACTCATAGAGACGGTTAGATAGTAGAATGTTAAAGTCGGGTGTCAAATACATATGGACTGGACTTTGGGAATGTATGCTAAGCCATAAAGCTCTAATAATTGTGGCCTATTTATTTCTGTTGTTTTGTATTGTATTTATTGTTATAAGAGAAAGAGCCATTTGTTGGACTGAAAGGGGGAGCTGTTGGGGGAAAAAGATATACCTTAACCTTAAAAAAAATAAAAAATAAAAGGGAATAGGATGGGGTAGTTGAGGGGGATGAAGGTGGGAGGATGGGACTAGAGGGGGGAGTAGGGAGGGGATTGTGATTGAGATGTAACTTGAAGAAATAAAAAATAAATTAATAAAAGAGATGAAAGTAAATGGACTTCAGTGAGAGATTTGGAAAAAAAAAAAAAAACAAACTGCTTCTGAACTACAGAAACTGAACTGCCTCCAACTGAACTGTCATGAATTCAACACCATTGCACTGCCTCTCAACTGACTTGCAACTCACTGACTGAACTGATTCTTTCTGCCTTCACTGCCCTTAAATAAATTCTCTTTCCTCTTCTTATGAGTTAGGCACATCTTATCTCTGACTCAGTCTGTCAAATCTCTCTGAATCATCACTTTGTCCTTCAATTAGAATTCACTTTCAAATATGGTTGCTTCCTTCTACAAACATATTTTACGTTCATTGTTTTGGATTAAAGGTTTGTGCTAAGGCTGTATCTCTATTTTAGCCAGAATAATTAAAGTTGTGACATTCCAGCTGGACCACAGAGACCTAAAAGGTTTTTGGATATGAGATTCCTTGTGAGAGCAGCCATGTTGCTGGATTAAATTTCCTTTACATTTCTTTCCCACATGTAACTGGGAAGTCCCATTAATCATAGAAAGGAATAAAAGAAGGAAGTAATAAGGGGAAGGAGAGGAATAACTCAATTGTAAGTATTAGAAAAGACACAAAATTATTATTTATATTTTTAGTACATTTTAGATTTAATTCTATGAGCTAAAAAGTATTTGATCTAATATGTTTACTGAAATAACTACTTACTTGGCCATTTACAAAGCTTGGACTTTCATCTGTATTTTAAAATCTGGTACTAATATAGCTGGAAAATCTACCATTTACCAAAATAGTCCATAACTATATATGAGAAGAAATTTATTTTTTAAAAAGTAGATCATATATATTTTTTAAATCCTGCAAAACAGTATTTAAAAAACTATATCATTTAAAATGTAAAAATGTACTTAATTCTAAAAGTGTGGTATTAATTGCTACTTAATATGTAAATAGAAAAATTATTCAAGATGAATACTTTTAATATTTTAACCAGTCTAATTTACCACAAATACATCTGTCAATTTGCCATTATTTCAATCAAGTATTATGCTTCTTTTTGATATTCAAATACAAGTAAAAGAAAAATAATTCTAACCTTTTCCATCAACTAATGAGGTGGGGAGAGTATATGAAGAAAATGTCCATGCAATCTGAATAACCACAAAGTTTCGGTAGCTAGTAAGATGCAGGGATGAAAAAATGATCTTGTAAGGAGGGGAAATAGAGTATAGTGTTATAATGAAATAAGAGGGAACTAGAATAGAAAGAGTAAATGGTGTAGGGATGGAAGGGCAGGAAACGAGGGGAGAGTTTATAACATTGATGGTCCATATGAAATCCTACTGCTGTAGATCCTACCACTAGGATCAGGTAATGGTTGAGGGAGGAAAAATGTGATTAAAATACATTAAAAATTAATAAGGATTGTTTTAAAAAATTTCAAAACTTTCTGAATTGAAAAGTGCTAAAACTATTTAAAACTGTAAATGGTTTTAATTTTTTAAAGTATAATGTTATTTGTAAAAATAAAAAAAAAATCCAGGATGAGTAATCTTAATATAATAATGAAGCTAAGTTAAATCAAATATATCTAGCAAATTACCTTTATGACAATCAAAAATCATGACTCTTTTTAATATTCAATCAATTATTCAAATAAAGGTAAAAAATTAACTCTAATCTTTACCTATCAGTTAATCATGGGAGGAAAGTAAGTCGAGAAGCAATCCATACACTTTCACATATCAATGATTAAAATATATCAGGGATGTGAAACATATTGAGTGAGAAAATAGTAATCATAAAAACATATATATGAAATAGGAAAAAGTATTTAAGATTAATGGGACTATAGTTTTAAAAAAATTATGGTGTTGTAAACTTGAAAAGCAGTGTCAGATAGTCTGCAATCATTACACATTATGGTCAAGTGAGTCAGATGAAGATTTGAGAGATTGCTAAACTCAGAAATGCTAAAGGAGAAACATAAATTGAAATAGTCTTTTCAGAGACGCTCATCAATAGAAATTAAAATTTTAACCAGTCTAGTTTACCACAAATAGATCTGTCAATTTGCCAGTACTTCAATCAAGTGAAAGACCCCTGAAATGGGGACACCGCCCCTGGGGCCCAGCGTCCAAGGACAGAGACCGAGAC
>CAJQZJ010032746.1:4734442-4755413 GCA_907164525.1 Lophiomys imhausi
AACAATATAATGACATTTTACAGAGAGGCATAAGCTGGGGTCTTTCACAAGTATTATGCTTCTTTTTGATATTCAAATATAAGTAAAAGAAAAATAATTCTACCCATTTTAGCCAGGCATGGTGGCCTGTGCCTTTAATCCCAGTATTTGGTTGGCAGAGGCAGGCACATCTCTGTGAGGTTGAGGCCAGCCTGGTCTACAGAGTGAGTTCAAGGACAGTCAATGCTACACAGAGAAACCTTGTCTCATAAAAACAAAAAAGTACTCATTTTATGTAAATCCTTTAAGCTACTACTTCCCTTTTCTGCTTCTTTTATTTCTAATAATTCATCATGAGGAAGTAAACAGTATCCACCAGAGACATTTGCCTAAACCTCAGACTAAGATTTCTGTATATGTGCATGCATATTTAAGCTGACTAGCCTTTATTTAGTGACTCATTTAATATTCTTTTTAACTATGTAGGTATTTGAAGGGTGGGACACAGAAAGTGTGTGTACTTGTGACAGAGCTTGCAGAGGACAGAGGTGTTCAATCTCCTGCAGCTATATCTACAAGAGTTTGTGATCTACCAGAAACAGAACTCTGGTCCTTTGCAAAATAAACACCAAGCCAACTCTCCCAGTTCCCTTATTGATTTCCTTTTCATTCATTTTGCTATTCAGTTTTTGAAACCACAAAGAACTTTAGTGTTCAAACTTATCCTCTGGAAATCGCATCATTGAACTGGGATTTTTTTTTTTTAATCATTGTACAAGTGAGAGTTCTTGATAAACTCAGGGCTCTATGGCCTTGTTTCTGCCAAAGAAAGACATCAAACCCTCCTGAGAGCTTCTTCCCTGCAAGTATCATTGAATAGGTACTTTCTCTTTCTGTGAAAGGGGAAAAATTTCTTTATTAGCTTTGCTCTGGTCTGCCATGTTCACACAGCTTGGTACGGTGTGTCTTGGATTGTTGTAGTAACTTTCAGATGTTCATTGTCTTGATTTCTGTGTTATTGCATATTCTGCCCCAGTTACAACCTCAGAAATGTTTGTTATAACTGAATGAGGTTAAATTCATGAAATTCCCATGAATTTGTATTTATTATGCTGTGAAAAAATTTTTAGAGGTGTCCAGACTATTTGATTTGAAATCTAACAGCCAAATCTAGGACATTTTTCTACCCTGCAGATCCAAGTAGACTTTTTTTTTTTTTTTTTTTTTACTAATTTATTTAAGTTAAATCCTGATAGGACAAAATTACAGTCTACAGATTGGGAAAATATCTTCAACAGCCCCACATCTGATGGAGGCCTAATATCAAAAAGATATAAAAAATAACTCAAGAAATTAAACACTAACAAACCAAAAAACCCAATTATAAAATAGGGTACAGAACTAAACTGAGAATTCACAACAGAGGAATCTCTGATGGTCAATAGGCACTTGAAGAAATGCTTAACATCCTTAGTCATCAAGGAAATGCAAATCAAAATGAATCTGAAATTCCATCTTACATCCCTCAGAATAGCTAAGATCAAAAGCTTGTGTGACATATAATATAAATGCCTGTCATTCTTGTGAGAATGTGGAAAAAGGGGAACACTCCTCCATTGCTGCTGGAAGTAACAACTTGTACAACCACTTTGGAAAACAATATGTTGATATCTCAGAAAATTAGAAATAGTTCTGCCTCAAGACCCAGTTATACTACTCCTGGGCATATACGAAAAAGACTGTACCAAACCATAAAGACATTGGCTCTTCTACGTTCCTAAAAGTTTTATTCTTAATAGCCAGAAACTGCCAACAACCCAGGTGTCCTTCAACTGAAGAATAGATAAAGAAACTGTGGTACATTTACACAATGGAATACTACTCAGCTATTAAAAACAAGGAAATCATGTAATTTGCAAGCAAATTGATGGAACTAGAAAAGCTCATCCTGAGTGAGCTAACCCAAACCTAGAGAGATACACATGCTATGTACTCACTTAAGAGTGAACACTAGCCATATTGTACAGGACAACCATGCTACAACCCCCAGACCCAAAGAAGACAGGAACCTAGAATAAATATCCTTTGAGAGATCCTACCCGGCAGAAGATCAAAACAGATGCTCAGACCCACATTCAAACAATAGGGGGAGCTCTGGGAGTAGAAAAAAGGGAGAAAGAATATGGGGATCCAGAAGGGACAAGAATTACACATGAACACCAACAGAACCAACCATCCTGGAGGCTTACAGAGATTGAAGAACCAACCAAAAATCATATATAGATTGGTCCTAGGCCCAGCTACATATGTAGCTGCTTGGTCTTCATGCAGATCCCTTAGCAAGTGAAGCAGGATGTGTGGGGAAGTATGGGGTGGTGGTGGTGGTGGTGGTGGTGGTGGTGGTGGTGGTGACAGTGGTGGTGGTGGTGGTGGTGGTGTGGTGTATGTGTGTGTGTGTGTGTGTGTGTGTGTGTGTGTGTGTGTGTGACATGCACTCTGTTGCTTGTTCATTGAAAACATTACCCTAGCTGAATTGCTTTGTCTGGCCTCAGTGGAAACTGCTCTTAGCCATGATGTGACTTGATGAACCTGGATGGGTTGATATGGGGTGGGGGAGGAAGGAGGATAGGTTTCTTCTCTTCTGAGAAGGAGAGGAGGGAGAGGGTGAAGAAGGTGGGAGGGTGGGGCCTGGTGTGGAGGGAGGAGGCTGTTATCAGGATGAAACTTGAATAAATAAATTAATCAATTAATTAATAAAAAAAGATCAGTTGGTCTTTTTAAAGAATTTTGCTTACATCAGTGTATATTCAGCAAAACAAATTTTCACTTGACATGTGTCACCTTTCTTTCAGGAATATATAAGGATTAAACATAATATTAAAATAAATATATAAAATGAACAATTAGTAATGAATTGCACAAGCAAATGGAAGTTAAGTGACCTTTAAACAAACTAAACTTAATTCAGTACATTTATGAAGAAAATAATAAGAAATGGCATAGACTAATTCTGTAAACTGTTAGGAGCCAACAGAGTATTTATCAGCCCTATAGAGTTGACTTACTTTTCATTCCAGGGTTGTAACAAAATAGAAGCCTTGTGGAAATATTTATCTGAGTGATTACAGGAAAACATATAATTATCTACTTTAAACTCAGAAAAAATATTAAAACGATTATGCTTTTATAAATAAAAAGGTAGTCTGTCTTCCTGCCAAAATTTTATACAATGTTCCTTTTTTTTTTTTTTTGGCAAAGAACAATTTTATTACTAGGAAATACTTATTACTCCAGATCATCAAAATTGTAGAAGGGTCAGAGATCTTTGATGTTTTTCCATTCACGTGCACCTCATTCTTTCCTCAGACCTCACTTTAGCCTGTATCAAGTGAAGACACTTTAATTTTCCTGGCATGGCTCCTTGGCTGTTGGCCAGACACCAGATCTCTAAACCAACAAGGACAGCACTGTTATCAGAACCTCTGAATGTTGGAGATTGGTGGTATACAGGAATGAACTCCTCCTTTAGATGATGAAACGTGTTTACAGCCTTTTAACGCCTCACACTTTTTCCAAAAATGGGTGCAGCAATAACTGAATGCTCTTTCCTTTGTAGGTTTGAGACACGTGTATGTTTACGAGAGAATGGGAGTAGGCTCTCTTTTTGGAATATGATTATTAACATTAAAGGATTTAACAGTCTGGAACGTGGCCAGTTCAGTCAAACAAATAGCACATTTTGCTGGTAGTCCAGGATCCTATAAAATTCTGCAAAATTCAAAGTATCTTCCAGGATGAGTACAGGCTTTCCTGGTGGTTTCATCACAATGTTCCTTCTATGTCAAAACTACTTACTGTTGAAAACATTTAAATAGATATTCTTGTCTGTTTAAAAAAAAATGCCTGAACTCACACACACAAAAAAAGAAAATTTGTAATTTTTGAGTGAGATGCAGACAAATTTCACTTTAAGATAACCATCTAACATAAATCTTTGTTTTGTATTTAAAATACAAATATTGCTGATATTTTAGTATTTTTAATGAGATTATGAAGTTCCAGTAGAACCAATATCATAGCTGGTATGAAAAAATATAATTACTTTACTTATTCCATTTTCTCCCTTCTCTTTTTGTCCCTTTCACTTTCCCTCCTTTGTCCATTTTATCTGCTCAGAAAAATAAGCTATGATCTTATACAAACGGGAGATATGATGTCACCTCCAGAGCTTTTGTCAAAGGCAGACTCAAACTAAATATCCTAACAAAAGATATATGAACAGTAAGCCAAAATGTGGTAACAAATGTGTAAAAAAAAAAAAAATGCTACAAGAGAAGTAAATCAATAATTATAATCCAGATCTCCTAAAATTATACGGTCCCTGATCCAACCAGGACATGGTTTTTGCTGGAATATTTTGTATGTTTTGTGAACAGAGTTCTCCTGTGGGAACAGACTGCAGAGGACATTTTAGGGGGAGAAAGAGAGCAACAGGAAGAGGAGTTTGATTCATGTTCAGCATCTCAAGTGGAGGGTAGAGTGCAAGCATTGAATAATGAAACAAAGAGGAGATATTCAGCATGCCAGGAAGGTTACTGTTAGAGAGCTGTTAGAATTATTTAAAAAGGTTAGGCTATGAATAAACATGCCTCATCAAGGTCTCTTACACATGCAAAAAGAGATGTTAATGAATAATAAAAGAGTAATGGGGACTGGAGAAGAAATTAATGTTAATCTTATCCAAAGCAGATATAAATTAATATTGGAGCAACATTTTTGTAATCGCTTCTCAAGGCAAAAATTCAATTAATGTGACTATATCAATATTTCAAATCTTAGTCCCTTGAAAGTGTACTTGTCTCTTTTCCTATAAGCTTGTAACCCTCTGTGGATGGCTTTTCTCCTTCTTGCTATACTTGCAGAGATTCCTAAATTGTGTGGATGGGAGAAATTGGGAGCCTTTCTATTAACCACAGTGTTATGATACAGAATTACCTTTGGCCATGTTTCAGTTAGGAAGTTCAGCTTAGACAAGAATAATTACTCTACAGAAAGTAGATATGTAAGCCCAAAACAGTATGTCTTGTTTCATTATTTTGTGTTATTACACACAGGCGCACACACACATACACTTAATATGAGAAGGGTGCAAACACACATTCTCTTGTTCATGTTTTCAGTCCAATCATACATAGATTTACATGCTAATATTAAATACATTCATATAAATTAAAGAAGCCCATGAAAACAGCCTAACAACACCAATACCAAAAGAAGCAAATTCCTTAAAATCAAAGTTGGTAGAGCTTTCTGAGTATGTGCTAAATTTTATCTTTTGTTGTGTTTTGCTTTGATGATAGGCACAGAAATGTGAATATTTTTTAGGGATTATTAATTTATCTGATTTTTCCCCCACTGGAGATTTATTTTTATCTCATACCCTTTTCTTTTGTTTGTAGTCACTAGCTACTTTTCACATAGTGAACAACTTCTCTTGTGTGACATATAATATAAATGACTGTCATAGTTTGTTTAAGGTGTCAGAGACTTAGAAAAAGTTTATGAAACTAAATGGACTCCTTGAATAAGTGTTTTTCAGTTGAACAGAACGTGTTGTTTATATTGTAATGCCCTGACAAGTTTGTATAATAAGAGGTTCTAACTTCACCATACTATGATAGATTGGACTTGTTTGATGCATTGCTTAGGGGAAAAGAAAAAAAAAAAAAAAGCTTGCGTGCCATTGTTTGCAAAAACCAAAAGACAATCCAAAGCAAGTCACCCTATTAAAATAACTGTCTAGACACTCTCACTTCTGTACTTGTAATAGACAGCGCATCATTCCTATAATGAAAGAAACATGAAATGGCTTCCATTCTGAATGAAATCACCGAGGTTCTGGGATTTGTCTCATTATATACAGCCTTCTTGTCACCATTGGGATGCATTTTCTCATCTTTGCTTCTCACCCGAATGGTGAATTTTCTGTCAACAGCTTTAGCCTGCATAACCCAGGTTATCACAGAAGAGGGATATGCTGGAGTTAAGATTACTTTTTTCTATTTATGTAGAAAATTATACCTAGTATTCCTGCAGAAAAGGGATTAGTCTATAAGGTGGATAGCATTCTTCACACTCATTAAATAAGCAAGGCACAATTTTACTTTATTTTATTTTTAAAGAATTTGGATATGGGAGGAGAGAATATCTGAGATTTCATGCTGTTAAATTTACCAGGGGGAAAAATTACCACTTGTGCATTCTCCTCAGATACCTTTGATAGCTAGCAGTCCAATAGTGCTCTGATAACTTCCCATGACCAGGAATCCTATCACTTGACTTAATAATTTTGACTGAAGGCAGGTTAATATGATGGCAAAAAGTGAACTTTATCAAATTCATGGGTGTTCAGTTATGAACTGACAAGCTCAAGAATTTTCTGAGAAAGAATATTATCGAGGTCTATGGTTCTCCATTAATGTCTGCTGTTTCTCAGTGCTCTGATTGACACATTATCCTTGGGACCTTTCTTTTAGTCGTACAGTATTCCTTTATTCAATCATCATTGTCATCACCACTTGTTATACACTTCGATGTATGTGAATCAATAAACTTGCTTCCCATAAACAATTCTGTATATTTTTAATGTTCATTTTGTCTCATAGGCAGACACAAATACACAAAGTGACTTAGACAGAAGGACAAATTTTCTGTCTGGAAACCCAACAAATAAATGTAAGAGGATTCAAACCCTTTTGTGATGGTTTGAATTAGAATAGCTCATCTGCAGGTCTGCCATAATAAAGAGCAAATGGGGGAAAGCTTAATACAAATGTAGTTTGGTGAAGAAAAGTTCACTAGAAGTTTATTGTTAAAACCAAGAGATGAACTGGGAAAGAAAATGTGATGTCTGAAGAGATTAGAATAATTTTTGAAAAGCTTCCAGCTTTATATTGAAACATCGGAAAGATAACATAAAGGAAACACCTGACTCAGTTAAGCTTCCAACTTGTAAAGGGAGAAGGCCTGGAGAGACTTCTGCTTCCAGGGGGGAAAACAAAACAGAAGCAAAATAAAAAACAAACAAACAAACAATAAAAGCAAAACAACATACAGAAGCTATTGCTAATGTGGTCCAAATGAGGTCAGTTAGCAGCTAAAATTGCCAGAACTGCTTGTGTGGTACTGAATGTAGAGACATGAAAGATGTAGGACTCATTGTGTAATGGATTCTTCCTGGTTGGTTTCAGGGAATCACTGAGGACAGGCAACATACGTCAGGGGACTCCATGGGAAAGGACCTTAAGAGCTTGTTTTGTGGAGCTGTGAAAGTGAAGTATGGATTGTCAGGGATCTCCCAAGACATTGAAGATGCCAGAATCCATCATGTAAAGGAGAGGTACATGGAGTGGAATGAAGCAGTTTGAGAGTGAAGTATTTGCAGTAGGTATCAAAACTGGAGGGACTGAGCCCTCCACTACATTTGAAATTAATGTTTCAGACAGAATTTGGTCTTTGTCTTGGTTGGTTTCAGCCTTGCTTTGATTCAATATTTTCTCATTCTGTCTCCATTCCTCCATTTATAGAATGGAAATGCAAATTCTGTGCTATTGTGTTTTAGATGCATGAACTTTGCTTTTCAAAAAATTTTGCAGTAGTTAACAGTTAAGAGATTACCTTGTGTTTCAGAAGAGAGTTTGGACTTTGGACTTTTAAACAGTTTTTTGTTTAAATTTGTAATAAATATGGTTTATTTATTCCATGATGTCCATGAGCCTATGTGAGCTATGGAGTTGAGTGTGTTTGAATGAGAAATGACTACCATTGGCTCAAGTATTTCAACACCTCATGCTCAGTTGACATTGTTCTGGACTTTTAGGAGGTAGAGCCTTGCTACTCAGAGACTGTTGCAACAGGAAGAAGCTTTAATAGTATATAGACTCTACCTAACTCAGCTTGCTCTTTCAGCTTCTGATATGACAAGTTATCTCTCAGCTTTCTACTTGGACTACCATGCTTTTCTAACTATTACTGATTCCAATTTGGAATCATAAAAAACAAGGAACTCTCTTCCATAAGTCTGTTTTGGTCCTGTTGTTTCATCACAGCACAAAACATAACTAATACAAGTCACCAAATGGCTTGCTTATATTTGATATTGATTCTCAAGAGTTTATTTCATATATATCTTTAAAGACAAACAGCAGTGAAATATGCCTGCATCTCTATCCTTATTAATTTAAATTTACTTTTCACATAGAAACATACTTTTGTTAGTATTTGATAAAAGTGCAAAATTCAACTGGTGATAGAAAAGTTTTAAAATACTAATAATCATATTAATTTTATAGAGGAATTTGACCAAATGGACAGATGTGAGATAAATATATGTAAATTTATGTGTCTTGATAAATAATTGCTTATTGAGAATCCACCAACAGCCAACCAAACAGCATACTCACAGGTGAAAAGTAGTAGAAGGCTTTGTCATGATGTGGAGATGAATTCCACCAAGGAACAGAAAACTCTTTTCAATGTACTCTGAAACTACTCATGCTGGTTTCTATAGAGTAACCCTTCTGAATCAATTCTAAGTGAACATAATATGTTTCCTTGAATCAGTATTATAATTAAAAATTGTACAGTTTCTCTTTTGCAAAGAGAGAGTTCTATTTTGCTTTATGAGCATATTCACATTTGTGGTTTCCCATCATCCATCCTCTTTAACGAAATGATATCTTCCTCATGTTATGGAGAGAGAAGGTATTGGTTCTCAACATGAGGTAAGTCAGATTGTTCATTGATTCCTTCCTACGTTCCTTCTCTTAAAGCTCCAGTAATACAAAGGGATTGACAATCAGGCTTTTATTTTCTGCTGGGGTCTTAATTTGTAGTATACATTATAGAATAATTACTGTGTTTTAATCTAACTATGGAAACCTGATTACTGAAAAGTTTGTGCTTTAATACATTAACATAATTTCTACATATCCCAAGCTGCTTGCATTTATTAATATATATTATATTCCCCAAAATAACATATTATTTCCTTTAGTATGGTCACTTCTGTTGCTTGATCTAAAAATAGTAAATGGCTGAAATTTTAAAACTCTAAATAACAAGTAATTTTATTAATAATGTATTAAATGCAATTTGACATCCAAACCATAATATGTAATTAGATAAAAAATGATCAATTTGATCTCCTTTATTGAAGATAACTTACCATTCCTATCCATTAATCCTCAACTCTCCTAGTCTACTGTTATTTTATTTATTTATTTTGCTAAGCTTCCCTCTATTTCATTGAATATTTAAGGAAATATTTTAAAATACAAAGTCAATAATTTCTGGTAAATCTGTTTGCTTCTTGATGACTATTCTTCAAGTTTCTGTGTTTGTCCAAACCCCTTAGGGCCTAGCTCAGAGCCTATTCTTTTATTTTTATTATTTATTTGTTTATTTATTTATTTATTGAGTTCTTGAGGCAGGGTTTCTCTAGCAGTACTGGCTGCCCTGGAACTCGCTTTGTAGACCAGGCAGGCCTCGAACTCACAGAGATCTGCCTGCCTCTGCCTCCAAGTGCTAGCATTAAAGGTGTGCACTACCAAGCCCAACTTCATAGCTTATTCTTAAACTTCAAATCTTATGATAGTCTTTTATAACTCAATTCAACAATTAACAGTGTTCAAAACTCTCAAACTCTCCCTACATTCATATATTTTTCAACCAACTTTAAAGACTGATGAAGATTTTTCCCCACTGTATTTTATCTATTTATCATCATTATTTGCTTCTTAATTATATGCTGAGTTTCATTTTTCCTGGTTTATTATTAATCTTGGAACTTGATTATAAAATCCATCGCCACACATTTCTCCCAGTTTAGAATTTCATTTTCCTTCTAGAAAGTGCATTAATAGCACTTAAGGTCCACTTGATAATTGTTTTTGTGAATAAATCAACGTGTATTATCCATGTGGATTGATTCTAGATTGTTTTTATCATGATAACACAATTTATTATCTCTATTTCTATATGTTGAAAAATATTAAATTGGTTTATGTTTTGCATAAGAACTCATTTGGCAGTCTTTAAAAATTCTGTAGAAATCTTTCTGAAAGCTTGTCTTTTAGAGAATATCAAATAAATGATATTTTGAAGTGTTAATTTCATTTGTTTTGCATGGTACTCACAAGATAAACAGAAATACAATATAGAATGAGCTCTACTAAAATTGCTAGAAAATTAAATTGGTTTATAAAATACTTAAAATGTAAAGGCAAAGCTAAAAATCTTGCCTTGTCTGTTACCTTGTTCTTATAAATACAAGATTCCTGAATGCTGAACTTAAACAACTATGTGTGGAGTAACTGGCCCAATATTCAGGCTACTTTTCATAAAAACACAGCCAAAGACCACTCTTTAGAATGATTATCAGATAAGTAGATGGACTTTAATATTTTTGAGAGGAGCATTCCAAACTCCCTACTTCATCATATAGTTAAGACACTGATTAGACAAACATTACAGAATAAATCACTGTAGAAGAGATCGGCATGCATTTCATATTGAAACAGTCTCAGGAGTATTTTATCTTATCTCTCTCTTTATTGCAGTTCAGTAATATTTATATATCCAAATGATGAATGAACATAAGCTAAAAGAGAATGTGTGCAATTCTGAACTAGTAGAAATACTCTAAGAACAGCTATAAAACATGTTTAAAGCCTTTACAAGTGAAATCTCTATTCTGGTTTCAATATGCCCTATAAATTTTACATTAAAATTGCAATTAAGTATCTGATATTGTATATCACATCCCTCAGCAAATCTAGCTTGGTCAAGACCATTTACCTAGAGAAAATCTGCAAGTTTTTTTCTTTATTAAAAAGGTGCCTATTTTATTTCTAAGATGGAAGAATGAAATTATGTTTTTTTTTCTGAAAAAAGAAAACACTCATCAGCTTGGAGTTTCTCTCTCATTAGTTTTCTATCCACAGCTTTTGATGTAAAATAGCATCCCTTACCATTTAGTCCATAAGATGCTACAAATATCTCTTTTTTTCATATGGGTAACAAATGTTGTCCTAAATTCAGTTTCACTACAATTATTAAATATCTTCTTTCCAAAACACTAAATAGTGGAATTTCTCAAACATAAGGATATTCTTCACTAATAAGAAACAATTTCCCAGGGTGAGTAAGGCTTGCCCAGGTTGGGGGCTAAAACAGTAATGAGGGTCACACTGGGATATGACATAGAACAAAGATTCTGGTTTAGTAGAATGCACAACCAGTGTTTTCCACACATCCCTGAGTAGTGCTGAATGGAAAAGCTTATGGGTCTCTTAATTTCATTACTTCAACAGAGAAGTAAGAGAAGATAATGGGATTAGTCTTGGTCTCAACTGAATGATAGGTCTTTATTGCTTTTTCTTTACTGCTTTTTAGAAGTTATTTCTATGCTCTAATCTAGGATCCTGAAGAGAAATATTTAATATTTTGTTTATGTTGGCTCTGTAATCCTTGAATGCATTCAGGACTTTGAATAGATATCTATGATATGTTTTTGGAGTGAGGGATACTGATCTCTTGATATGTACTATGTAAGAGGAAATATTTTAATTTGGAATGATATTACATTGCAAGATTCACTGTTTTTTTGTGATTATAACATACAATTTGACTCATAACCAAATACATCATCCACTCAACAGCAATCTTCAACAAAAATCCTACATCTTTTTCTAAGATAACACTTTGCTGACAACCCCATTACTCTAGTGAGATGCGTTATAAATAGACAATTTGTGAACACTTTCTGCAAACAGAGTCATCACCTTTTTTGTTTGTTTGTTTGGTTTTTTGTTTGTGTGTTTTAGTTTTGGAGCTTCTGTACCTTCTTAGCAGGAGAAAATCTTGTATCACTGTGTGTGAACAATCCTTCACATGGTCTTCCAACAGCAGAGATGATTTATCACTGTCAGCATTCTTTACCTTTCAGAGATAAAAGAATTTGGGAAGAGAAAATAGAAATATGTAAGTGGGTAGGAGAAGCCAGTGAGTGCACTCCATATACATTAATTGATGTTATTCTGTGCCCCAATGCTCAGGCTGCCCCTATATTCTCTCCATTCATCAGGCTTTCAATACAAACTAGATATAACTGTTGATAAAGGACAAGTTCAGGTTTGGTCACATTTTGCTTTTGGACTCTGGGAAAATTAAAACATGTAGTTAGATGACATTTCTATACCCTTACCTCTAACTATATATTACTTTCCACAAATAAATATTAGAATTATTTGTTACATTTAAGAGATTGATCTATTGAGAGCCCAGAAATAACTTTTGAAAAGTGGTCATCACAGGGGCTGCAGGGGCTGAAGAGATGGTTCAGTGCTTACTGACCTTTCTAGTGGCCTCAGATTCAGTTCTCAGTACCCACATGGCATTAAAATTGCTTGTAACCCCAGTTCCAGGGGACCTGATACACTCTTCTTGCCTTTGGAGGCATCTACAAGTACTGGTTGCACATAAACGAAGGCAATGAAGCACAGAAAGACATGAAAAATAAATAAATTAAAAATAATTTTAAAGTAGCAATTGTGAGATGATTCATTTAGTTAAACATGTGAAGTTCCTGGTTTTCCTAGCAGATCAGTCTTGTCTCAAGAATTTTATCATGTATGTACACATTATTAATTCTGTTAACCTTATGTCAGATATGATCTCAAATTCAAGCAGCAGCTTAAGCGAATGAATCCACTAAACCTCATGAAAACTTACATTATTTTACAAGATCAGATAACTATTAAAAATGTCTCCTCACTTGTTCTTGACATGTTTTACATTCTTAATCCACAAAATAAGACAGAGGTAAGAACCTTAAATGAATACAATAAAGCACCAAGGTATTCAAAGGTGTTAAGAGGTAGACCAATTTAAGGCATTCTCAGAAGTCCTGATGAAATGTCAAAGGGAACCCAGTTTTATGTCCTTGCCCAAGGCAGACTTGGAAGGACCTATTCTGGGCATACTGCTAGGGCCTCAAAGTGGTTAAGGTTTTGGTTTCTGGGTGCTTGGCTTTTCTCCCTGAACAGACTTGGGTTATTGGTCTGTAGCCACTGTGATCTCTATCCCTAATGTCCTAGAGATATCCTGTGTTCCTTTTGTACAGCATTGTTTAAATAGTCTCATGATGACCCTGACCTATTCAATGATAACTGTCTGTTGACATTATCCTATTTTTTCTCCTACACATAGTATTTAAAATGGTGCACTTCTTGAGAAACTTGATTTGCATCAGACATAGCTTGTGTTTTCAATTATTTAAATGTTTATTTATTACCTCATGTTATATCTCCATCACAGTACCCTTTTTCCACCCCTTCCAGTCACACCCTCCCACCTTCTACCCCCATCCCTTCCATCCCACTCCTCTGGAGTGGAGTGTCTCTACATAACAGTCCCCCACTGCAGTTCAGCAGTCATATGAGGGCCAAGAGCCTCCTCATATACTGGGGGCCAACAAGGCAGCGCTACTAGGGAAAAGTGTCTGATTGACAGGAAAAAAAGTCTATTGTTCATGGTCCTTTTGGTGCATTGGTTGTAGTATGGTTATCCTGTACTATATGGCTAAAATTCAACTGTAAGTGAATAGACGCCATTTGCATCCTTCTGAGTCTGGGTGAGCGCACTCAGGATGAGCTTCTCTAGTTCCATCCATTTGGCTGCAAATTGCATGATTTCATAGTTTCTGATAGCTGAGTAGTATTCCATTGTGTAGATGTACTACAGTTTTTTAATCCATTCCTCGGTTGAGGGACATCTGGGTTGTTTCCGGTTTCTAGCTATTACAAATAAGGCTACTATGAACATAGATGAGGAAACGACCTTGTGGTTTGGTGAGGAATCATTTGGATGCATACCCAGAAGTGGTATGGCTGGGTCTTGAGGTAGAGCTGTTCCAAGTTTTCTAAGATATCGCCACACTGATTTCCAAAATGGTTGTACAAGCTTGCCCTCCCACGAGCAACGGAGAAGTGTTCCCCTTTCTCCACAACTTTGCCAGCATGTACTGTCATTTGAGTTTTTGATCTTAGCCATTCTGACAGGTGTGAGATGGATTCTCAGAATCATCTTGAGTTGCATTTCTCTGATGATTAAAGATGCTGAGCATTTCCTGAAGTGTCTCACAGCCATTAGGAATTTCTCCTCTGTGAATTATCTGTTTAGCTCTGTTCCCCATTTTTTATTGGATTATTTGGTTTCTTGTCATTTAATTTCTTGAGTTCTTTGTAAATTTTGGATATTAGCCCTCTGTCACATGTGGGGCTGGTGAGGATCTTTTCCCAATCTGTAGGTTGCTGTTTTGTTCGAATGACAGTGTCTTTTGCCTTATCGAAGCTTTTCAGTTTCATGAGGTCCCACTTATTGATTGTTGGTCTTAAATCCTGAGATGTTGGTGTTCTGTTCAGGAAGTTGTCAGCTGCGCCGATGAGTTCGAGAGTTTTACCCACTTTCTCTTCTAATAGATTTAGTGTGTCAGTCCTTATGTTAAGGTCTTTGATCCACTTGGACTTAAGTTTTGTGTAAGATGATATGAATGGCTCTAATTTCATTCTTTTGTATGTTCACATCCAATAAGACCAGCACCATTTGTTAAAGATGCTGTCCTTTTTCCATTGTATGGTGGTTTTGGTTTCTTTGTCAAAAAGTAAGTGACCATAGGTGTGTGGATTCATTTCTGGGTCCTCAATTTAATCCCGTTGAACCTGGTCTGTTTCTATACTAGTTCCATGCTGTTTTTATTACTATTGATCTATAGTACAGTTTGAAATCTTGGATGATGATGCCTCCAGATTTTTTTATTGTATAGGATTGATTTAGCTATTCTGGTTTTTTGTTACTCCATATGAGGTTGAGAATTGCTTTTTCCAGGTCTATAAAGAATTGTGGTCGTATTTTGATAGGAATTGCAGACTCTGTATATTGTTTTTAGCAGGAAGGCCACTTTTATTATGTTGATCCTACCTATCCATGAGCATGGGAGATCTTTCCGTCTTGTGATGTCCTCTTCAATTTCTTTCTCCAAGGACTTGAAGTTCTGGTCATACAAGTCTTTCACATGCTTGGTTAGAGTTACCCCCAGATATTTTATATTGTTTGTGGTTATTGTGAAGGGTGTTGTTTCCCTAATTTCTTTCCCAGCCCATTTATCTTTTGTATAAAGCAGGGCTTCTGATTTTCTTGAATTAATTTTGTATCTAGCCATCTTGGTGAAGGTGTTTATCAGCTGTAAGAGTTCTCTGGTGGAATTTTTGGGGTCACTTATGCATACTATCCTATAGTCTGCAGATAGGAATAATTTGACTTCTTTGTTTCCAATTTGTATCCCCTTGATCTCCTTAGTTTTCTTATTGCTTCAACAAGAACTTCAAGTACTATGTTGAAGAGATATGGCAAAAGTAGGCCTCCTTGCCTTGTCTGTGAGTTTAGAGGAAACACTTTAAGTTTCTCTCCATTTAATTTGATGCTGGTTACTGGCTTGATGTATATCGCCTTTAGCCTTTATTATTTCTAGGTATGATCCTTGTATGCCTGTTCTCTCCAGAACTTTTAGCATGAAGGGGTTTTGGATTTTGTCAAATACTTTTTCAGCATCTAACAAGATGATCATGTGTTTTTTTTTTTTTTTCTTTCAGTTTGTATATGTGGTGAATTACACTGATGGATTTTCATATGTTGAACCATCCTTGCATTCCTGGGATGAAGCCTACTTGATCATGGTGTATGATACTTTTGATGTGTTCTTGGATTTGGTTTGCCAGTATATTACTAAGTATTTTTGTGTCTATGTTCATGATGGAAATTGGTCTGAAGTTCTCTTTTTTTGTTGGGTCTTTGTGTGGTTTAGGAATCAGAGTGACTTGGTCTCATAGAATGAGTTTGGCAGTGTTCCTTCTGTTTCTATTTTGTGAAAGAGTTTGAAGAGTATTGGTATTAGCTCTTCTTTGAAGGTCTGGTAGAATTCTGTGCTGAAACCATCTGGCCCTGGGCTTTCTTTGGATGGGAGATTTTTAATGACTGTTTCTATTTCTTTAGGGGTTATAGTGCTGTTTAATCTGTTAACCTCATCTTCATTTAACTTTGGCAGTTGGACTCTATCAAGAAAATTGTCCATTTGGTTTAGGTTTCCAAATTTGGTGTACAGATTTTAAAGTAAGACCTAATGATTCTCTGGATTTCTTCAGTGTCTATTGTTATTTCTCCCTTTTCATTTCTTATTTTGTTGATTTTGGTTTTTCCCCTCTGCCTTTTAGTTAATTTGGCTAAGTGTTTGTCTATTTCATTGATTTTTCTCAAAGAACCAACTCTTGCTTTCATTGATTCTTTGTATTTTTCTTTATGTTTCTAAGTTGTTGATTTTAGCCCTAAGTTTGATGATTTCCTGTCTTCTCTTCTTCTTCAGAGTTTTTGTTTCTTTTTTCCCAGTTCTTCAAGTTCTGCTGCTAATTTGATAATATGAGCTATCATGATTTTCTATTTGAAGGCACTTATATGAACTTTCCTCGCAGCACTGCTTTCATTGTGTGTAATAGTTTTGGGTATGTTGTGTCTTCATTGTTGTTGGGTTTTAAGAAGTCTTTGATTTCCTTCTTTATTTCTTCCCTGACCCAGTGGTCATTCTGTAGAGAGTTGTTCAGTTTCCATGAATGTGTAGGCTTTATGTTATTTCTGTTGTTGTTGAAGTCCAGCTTTATTCGCTGGTGGTCTGACAAGATACAAGGGGTTATTTCAATTTTCTTGTATCTGTTGAGGCTTGTGTGAGGATTAATGTGAGTTTTAACCTTTAGAAGTGTTTCTTTTACAAATGTGGGTGCCCTTGTATATGGGATAGAGATATTCAGTATTGAGATGTTGTCTTGTTGAATTTTTTTCTTTAATGATTATGTAGTGCCCTTCCCTATCTTTTTTTGATTAACTTCAGTTGAAAGTCTATTTAATTTGATATTAGGATGGCTACTCCAGCTTGCTTGCTGGGCCCATTTGCTTGGAAAACCTTTTCCCAGACCTTTACTCTGAGGTAGCAGCTATCTTTGTTAGTTTGATGTGTTTCTTTTGTATGTATCAAAATGTTGGATCTTATTTACTGATCCATTCTCTGAGCTTGTGTCTTTTTATTGGGGAGTTGAGACCATTGATGTTGATGAATATTAATGACAAAAGTTTGTTATTTCCTATTATTTTGGCATAGGTGGTTGTTGTGTCTTTTGTTTAGTTTAGCTGCAGTGGAGTTTTTTGTTTCCTCTGTTTCCTTTAGTGTAGTAATCTTCTGTAGGTTGGAATTTTCCTTCTAGAATCTTATGTTGGGCTGGATTTGTCGGTAGATACTGTTTAAATTTGAGTTTGTCATGGAATATCTTGTTTTCTCCATGTATATTGATAGAGAGTTTTGCTGGATATAGTAGTCTAGTCAGGCACCTATGATCTCTTAGGACTTGTAGGACATCTGCCCAGGCCCTTCTATCTTTTAACATTTCTGGGAGAAGTCAGGTTTAATTTTGATGGGTCTGCCATTATACGTTACTTGACCTTTTTCTCTTTGCATTTTTAATATTCCTTCTTTGTTCTGTACATTTAGAGTTAGTTTCAATTATTATGTGGTGTGAATAATTTCTTTTCTGCACTATTGTGTTTGGTATTCTGTATTCCTGTTGGAATTCTTTTGGCATCTCTTTCTTTAGGATTGGGAATTTTCTTCTATAATTTTGTTGAAAATGTTTCCTGGAACTTGAAGTAGGGAGTCTTCTTTTTCTTGTATGCCAATAATTCTTAGGTTCTATCTTTACATTGAGTCCTTGATTTCTTGGATGTTGTAGGTGAGAACCTTTTTAGCTTTCTCATTTTCTTTTTTTTTAATAATTTATTTTTTATTTCTTCAAGTTACATCTCAATTACAATCCCCTCCCTACTCCCCGGTCCTGTCCCACACTTCCACCACCCTCTTCCCCTTCAACCCCCCCCAACCTCTACCTTTTTTTTTAGTTTAAGTTATATCTTTTTCCCCCCAAAAGCTCCCCCTTTCAGTCCAACAAATGATTCTTTTTCTTTTAACAATAAATACAATACAAAACAACAGAAATAAATAGGCCACAATTATGAGAGTTATATGGCTTAGCATACATTCACAAAGTCCAGTCCATATGTATTTGGAACCTGACTTTAACATTCTACTATCGAACCATCTCCATGAGTTTAAAGTTCTATATCTAACTACAATCAATGTCTGTCAGAGAAACAGGGCCAAACGGCTGAAGATTGATGCTGTAATGTATGGAGAGAGAATGGGAACTTTCCAGGCAGCCACTGGTATGTCATTTCTTAGTTTTGGAAGCTGCGGGCCCTGCACTTCTTATATAATCTTATATATTTATCCCTCTCAAGTCTCTGAGGTAGTTGAAGAATAGATAGCTAGAGTCTCATAGTTAAATTTTGAGTTGTTTAGGAATCAAGAGGGTGTTCTGGATCCAAGAAGATGTTTTTAAAATTGTGAGGCAAGTTAGTATGAAAGCTGAGTTATATATAGAACTTTAAACTCATGGAGATTTCTCATTTTCTTTGGTTGTTGTACTGATTTCTTCCATCTAATCTTCCCCACCAGAGATCATGTCTTCCATCTCTTTTATCCTATTTTTGATACTCACGTCTGTAGTTCCTGTTATCTTCCCTTGATTTTCCACCTCCAGGATTACCTCTGTTTGTGTTTTCTTTGTTGCTTCCACTTCCAATTTCAAGCTTGTTAAAGTCCCCTTAATTCCAAACTTTTCTAGTCCCTTATCTTCTGATCTCATGGTCTCCTGGGTCAGGATACTGTCACTGAAAAATGACTTCCTGGTCCAGGTCACAAAAGTAATATAGTAAGTACATGTTTTAACTAAGGTGCCAATTTGGGAATCACACCTCTAATTTCATATTCTATTTTTATATTTATTTATTACTTCAAGTTACATTTCCATCACAGTCTCCTCCCTACACCCCTCCCAGTCTCACCCCCACCCTCTCCCCCTTCTCCCACCTATCCTACTCCTCCAGTGTGGTGTTTTCCTACCTATCAGCCACCCTCAGTTCAGTAGTCATATGAGGGCTAAGAGTTTCTTCTTGCACTGTGGGCCTATAGGCAGCTCCCCTTGGGCAAAGTGTTCCACTGACAAATAACAACATCTATAATCCTGTTCCATTTGGTTGTAGGATAATTATTCAGTGCTATATATATGACTAAAATCCAGTTATAAGTGAATATATGCCATGTACACATTTCTGGGTCTGGGTTAGCTCACTCAGGGTGAGTTTATCTAGATTCTTCCATTTGGCTGCAAATTGCATGATTTCCTTGTTTCTGATACCTGAGTCGTATTCCATTGTGGAAATGTACCACATGGTTTTTTGTTTGTTTGTTTGTTTCTTTTAATCCATTCTTCAGTTGAGGGACATCTGGGTTGTTTTCAGTTTCTTTCTAGTTTTTACAAATAAAGCTATTATGAATATAGTTGAGGAGATGTCCTTGTGGTTTGGTAAGGAATCGTTTGGATGTATGCCCAGGAGTGGTATGGCTGGATATCTTAGAAAACTTGGAATAGCTTTACCTCTAAATTCATATTCTTAACTGCTACATTTTTATGATAATATAAAACTTCTATCAATGTCATTATAAAATAATGAATTATCCTAACAGGCATCACTGAAATGTAATTTAACCAGAGGTGCTAGATAACAGTATCTATGTGCAGTGTGGTGTTAATCACATGATTTTGGACACTGATCACAATGCCAATCATAAAAACTTAGAGCAAAAATATGAGAAGCAGACATAGCATGATAGGAAGGCTGAATAGGTTGATACAATCTTGAAGAAAGATGCTTGTTGCCAAAGATAGAGAATCTTGAAGATTTTTTGAGATAATTTGCTGGATGCAGGTACTCTTGAGAGGTGGTCTACAGCCAAATATAGTCTCTTCTGGTAAAGGTTAGAGCCCTTCAAAGTTGTCCTGCCTTTCCTCAGACATTCCTTGAATTGAAAAAAGAAAAAGGAAAAGGAAAAGAAAGCATACTATGAAAAATTAAAATCTAGCTTATAAGTCATTCAAGACACAAAAAAAGGTCAAGTGAGATGAAGTCAAAGTATAAATTACGTTGTATAGGACAGAGATTTTAAAGTCCAAAATAGTGGAGCAATGAAAAAATTATGTGTGATTTCACTTATATACTACATGAAAAAGTGTTTAACTAGAATTGGAGTATCCTCCCAATAGAAATTTGAACAACTACCAGCAGGTTTACCATTTGATTTAGTAGTATACTTAACTTTCACATTAATTACTTGTTACAATTAGCAAAACATATCATTTTCTTTTTTTTAACATTTATTTATTACTTCAAGTTACATCTCCATTATCACTCACCCTCTTCCCTCATCCCTTCCTGGTCCCACCCTCCCATCCTCTACCCCCTCTCCCAACCTTCCCATTCCTCCGGTGTGGTGTGGGGTGCCTCCATGTATCAGCCCCTTGAAGTTTGATAGTCACATGAGGTTTAAGAGCTTTCCCTTGCACAGGAAGTAGAACATGGCAGTTCTACTAGGGTGGAGTGTCCCATTAATAGGTAACCAAGTCCATGTTCCTATTCTTTTGGGTCTATTGATTGTAGGATGGTTATCCTGTACTATATGGCTAAAATCTACTTATAAGTGAATATATGCCACGTTTATCTTTCTGAGCCTGAGTTAGGTCATAATGATGAGCTTTTCTAGTTCCATCCATTTAGTTGCAAATTGCATAATTTATTTGTTTCTGATAGCTGAGTAGTGTTCCACTGTACAAATGTACCATAGCTTTTTTATAATTTATTTTTTATTTCTTCAAGTTACATCTCAATCACAATCCCCTCCCTACACCCCCTCCATTCCCACCCTTCCACCCTCTTCCCC
>CAJQZJ010032746.1:4755513-4779395 GCA_907164525.1 Lophiomys imhausi
TTATTTCTTCAAGTTACATCTCAATCACAATCCCCTTCCTACTCCTCACTCCAATCCCATCCTCCCACCCTCTTCCGCCTTAACCTTCCTTTTTTTTTTTTTTTTTTTTTTTTTTTTTAGTTTACGGTATATCTTTTTCCCCTCAACAGCTCCCCCTTTCAGTCCAAAAAATGGTTCTTTCTCTTATAACAATAAATACAATACAAAACAACAGAAATAAATAGGCCACAATTATGAGAGTTATATGGCTTAGTATATATTCCCAATGTCCAGTCCATATGTATTTGGCACCTGACATTCAACTATCTAACCATCTCCATGAGTTTAAAGTTCTATATCTAACTCAGCTTTCATACTAACTTGCATCACAATTTTAAAAACATGTTCTTAGATCCAGAACACCCTCTTGATTCCTAAACAACTCAAAATTTAACTATGAGACTCTAGCTATCTATTCTTCAACCACCTCAGAGAACTGAGAGGGATGAATATATCTGATTATATAGGAAGTGCAGGGCCCGCAGCTTCCACAACTAAGAAATGACATACCAGTAGCTGCCTGGACAGTTCCCATTTTTTATCCATTCTTCAGGTGAAGGACATCTGGGTTGTTTCCAGTTTCTAGCTCTTACAAATAAAGCTGCTAATAACATAGCTGAAGAGATGCCCTTGTGGATTGGTGAGGAATCTTTTGGATATATGCTCAGGAGTATAATGGCTCAGTCTTTAGGTAGAGCTATTCCAAAATTTTCTAAGATATCACCAGACTGATTACCTTAGTCGTTGTACAAATTTGTACTCCCACCAGTAATGTGGGAGTGTTTCCCTTTCTCTGCAACCCTGCCAGCATAGGCTGTCTTTTGAGTTTTTGATCTTATTTATTCTGACAGGTGTGAGATGGAATCTCAGAGTCCTCTTGAGTTGCATTTCTCTGATGATGAAGGATGTGGAGCATTTCTTCAAGTGACTCTCGGCTATTCTAGATTATTCTTTTGTGAATTCTTGGTTTAGATATGTACCCATTTTTTATTGGGTTACTTGGTTTGTTAGTATTTAACTTCTTCAGTTCTTTACGAATTTTGGATATTAGACCAATGTCAGATGTGGGGTTGATGAAGATCTTTTCCCAATCTATAGGCTGCTATTTTGATCTAATGACAGTGTCCTTTGCCTTACAGAAATTTTTCATTTTGATGAGATCCTATTTATTGATTGTTAGTCTTAGGGCCTGAGCTATTGATACTCTGTTCAGGAAGTTGTCACCTGTGCCAATGAGTTCGAGGCTTTTCCCAACTTTCTCTTCTGTTAAATTTAATGTGTCCGGTTTTATGTTAAGGTCTTTGATCTGTGTGGACTTAAGTTTTGTGCAAGGTGATAAATATGATTCTATTTGCATTCTTTTACATGTTGACATCCAGTTAGGCCAGCACCATTTTTTTTTAAGATGCTGTCCTTTTTCCATTGTATGGTTTTGAGTTGTTTGCCAAAAATTATATAACCATAGGTGTGTGGGTTTATTTCTGGGTCTCCAATTCATTTCCATTGATCAACTGGTTTGTTTATATACCAGTACATTCTGTTTTTATTACTATTGCTGTGTAGTATATCTTGGAATAAGGGATGGTGATACCTCCAGATGTTGTTTTATTGTCCAGGATTTATTTAGCTATTCTGGGTTTTTTGTTTTCCATATGAAGTTGAGAGTTATTCTTTCAAGGTCTATAAAGAATTGTGTTTTTAGTTTGATAGGAATTGCATTGAATCTGTATATTGCTTTTGGCAGTATGGCCATTTTTATTATGTTGATCCTACCTATCCATGAGCATGGGAGATCTTTCCATCTTCTGATGTCCTCTTCAATTTCTTTCTTCAAGGACTTGAAGTTCTTGTTGTACAGGTCCTTTACTTGCTTGGTTAGAGTTACCCCCAACTATTTTATATTATTTGTGGCTATTTTGAATATCGTTGTTTCCTAATTTCTTTCTCAGCCCATTTATCTTTTGTATAAAGAAGGGCTACTGATTTTATGGAGTTAATTTTGTATCTAGCCACCTTAATGAAAGAGTCTATCAGCTGTAGGAGTTTTGGGTGGAATATTTGAGGTCACTTATGTATACTATCATATAGTCTCTGAATATGAATAATTTGACTTCTTCCTTTCCAATTTGTATCCCCTTGATCTTTAGTTATTTTATATCTCTGGCTAGAACTTCAAGTACTAATTTGAAGAGGTATGGTGAAAGTAGGCATCCTTGCCTTGTCCCTGATCTTAGGCAAAATGCTTTAATTTTTCTCTATTTAATTTGATGTTGGCTACCGATTTGATGTATATTACCTTTATTAATTCTATTATTTCTAGGTATAGACCTTGTATGCCAATTCTCTCTAAGACTTTTAGCATGAAGGGGTGTTGTATTTTTTTCAAGTATTTTTTAAGCATCTAAACAAGCTGAAAGAAAAAAAATGCATGATTATCTCATTAGATGCTGAAAAAACATAACACCTTCTAATCCATTTTCTACCAGTTTGGGATGATGGAGTTGGAGCTCTCAAACACATTTATTTCTCTTTGTCAATTTGGCTCTCCAATATGTTCTGTCAGTTGAAAGTTCAAGAAATTAAATAATAAGTTTTAGAGAATGAACAAATGGCTAAAAGTATGGTGTATATAATTTATTTTCCTATGCATTTCTTCTGTTTGTATTATCTAGAACTTTACTTCTTTACTTTAGTATTGAAAATTAGTTCTAGTTATTAAAACATTGTAGTATTATCAATATTCATAGAACCAGCCACATTGCAGCCTGTGCAAAGATGTCAGTGTAGGACAACCCATCTAGCTCAGATATTCATGGGTCTATTTTCTGCATTGAGATATGACAGTAAGACCTGGTAGCACCTTTTATTTTTCACTCAAGACTTCACCTTTGTAGAATCATTCCAGGAAGTTTCCAAGTTACAGTACTTTTAACCTCTTCTTTGTTCCCTGTAGAAATTTCACCCTGCAGCTACTACCTCTTCAGAAGAATCCCCTCTTTCTTTTTTCACTATTCAGTACTTCAATACACAAATGATGAGGATTAACTGTGTACCCTTCCAGATTTAGATTTAACCAAGAGATAATAAAAAGTGAAACACACAAGAGGAAGTCAGTGGAATCTTCCCTCCTCAATAAAATGAAGGGTCCTATTAAATTAAAGAGATTCCATGTAACATCTAACTCTCTCATCATACTGATGTCAGCAGTATGAGCATAGTATTATTTTCTGACAAGATATCTGACAGGGGCCAAAAACCAACCAACCAAACAACCACAACAAAACCAGCAGGCAAGGTTTGTTTAACTCAATTTCAGAGTTTTAAGTTCATAATCTGAAATTGGTTTTGACCTATGGTGAGACAGAGGTTCTGAAAGTTACTGATAGAGGAAAGCCCTAAAATCTAAATAATGGAATTCCATCCTTTGTCCCTAAAGTCATTGAATCTCACAATGCAAGTGCACTCAGTTCACTACTAGAAGTGTTCGAGCAGCATAAAATTCTAGCTGAAAACTGCAACCCAAAGTCTTCTTTGAGACTGAAGGCAATCATATAGCTCTGAAAATAATAAAGAAATAGTAAAAGCAAGTGACAGTGTGAACATTCAGATTCCCATTCTGGAATAGGGAAATACCAAGTAGGCATGGGATCAAAGCAATATGAAGTCCTTATGAAACAAACTAGTATATCCTTGTGAATCTACTCTGATACAATGTTGCAAAGTATCAACAACAAATTGCTTTGACAGCCCTACCATTATGACTATAGTGTTAGATTAACATTATTTTAGGCTATCTTATCTCATTGGCTGGGGCTTGTCTTGCCAATGTTCCATATTTTTTCCATCCTTAATTTCCTAGGATCTCTACTGAAGCTTCAAATCCACTCTTCTGGCTTCATGCATTGGCTTCTCAAGGGCTCCACATAAGGTTCTGACTCTACCACACACTTCTTAGCCTTGCAGGCTATTCTTTGAAATCAAAATGGATTTTTCTGTCAATCAACAACTTTTATATTTTTCATGCCTGCAAAACAAGGAGCACATGCAACACTAGGCAAGGCAACACTTCAAGCAGAAATGAGGAGTTAGAGCTTGGCTTCACAAGAGTAGCAGATGTTGAACATCTAAGTACAGCAGAAATAATTCTAGAGAAACTATTTTCTTTGTATGTGTGCACATGCTTGGTATGTGTTCATATTTGAGTATCTGTGGGTGGCCAGAGGTATGTTTATGTATGTGAACACACATATGTATGCACATGTGGAACTCAGAGTTCAGTGTCAGGTATCTCCTTCAATAACTTTTCAAACTTAGTTTGTCAACTTACTATCTTTCCCTGAACTTTTAACTTACCAATTTAGTTCAATGTCTGAATAGCAAGCTCCAGGAATCCTCCGATTTTTGCTTCTCTAATCATGCCTATGGATGCTTGGATTTTTATATGTATTTTGTGCATCTAAACTCAGGTATTCAGGTTTGCATGGCAAACATCTTCTGGACTGAAACATCTCCAAATTTATGGAAAAAAACATTCATTCTATGTAAGCAAGGTACGGTGGTGTGTTCTCCAAAAACAAAAACAAAAAAAACCAAAAAACAGTCTTTCAAATGAAATTATACTTTACACACTTGAATATGCAATGAGTGGGGTCTGGGTAATCTTTGAGATGCTTAAAGGTACATTTACTATTGTCCCAGGTGGAAGTGTTTTGTCAGTTGTGCTAATTTCATATACAATCTCATCTTCTTTTCTTGTTTGATTTCTCTGTTCTTCTCTCTCTGTTACTGTGAAAATACTCTAATATACCTATTTAAGAGGAGGATAAATACAGTTTGACTCATGATTTCAGATATTTCAGCTAATAGTCAACTGACTCTATTGCTACTGGTATTCATTAAGGCAGAACTTTCAGGATATAAAGAAAAGCAGAAGAATGTCACATATGGTATGGCACCTATGGAGAGTAGTGAATAACAGAGACAAGGGTGCAATTGCGACCTTTAAAGACACCACACCAGTGATGAGCTCATTCTCACTAAACTCTCCTTTCTTACCTTTCCACTAATTTCCAAAGATCACCAGATGTGAACTAAGCCTTTAGTAAATGAGCATTTGGGGAACATTTCACAGGTAAATTCTAAGTGTGTTTCTTTCTTTCTTTCTTTCTTTTTTTGAGTTTTTGACATTCATCAGATGACAGACAGCTGATATTGACTTAATAAAAATAAATTTTTGTAATTTAAAATTCCTTACTTTAATAATTCTCTCACTATATAAAATGCCTAAGACATTAGTTAATAAATAACATACACAACAAGTGTGTCTGTGTGTGTGTTCTCATGTGTGTGCGCATGTGTGTGGTTTAAAAATATTGTTCTACTTTCTATTTTTGATTAATACTGATTGATAAAATAGATGCATGTTTAGTCCCCGAGACTTTGCTTAGCTATTACAGAAAAGAAAGACCTTTGTTACACCAATTTTCTTTCATTTATATATTCTCTTACTCTGTGTATGGCTTTTAGAATTCTTTCCATGTACTATGTGGCCACTGGCAAGCTGGGCAACATTAGTCACCTGCACATTTCACTTGATGGTCACTAGCTCATCAAATAAGTACAAACTAGCTAATTGTCCCCTCCAAAGACACTAAACATTCCAGTGTCACAGTAAATTATATTAAATAAAAAAGAACAAATCCTGGACAAGAAAGATGAGTGGCAAAGCCTTTTATGGAGTCTGAAAAAGGGAAACTCAAGTCATAACCTGAGGCACTGTAACTAGGGAAAGGAAGATACTTATTATTTGCATTATTTATTGAACAGGGATTTGAACTCTATCATTCATAATGACCCATGCTATTTCTGTTGTGTCTTTTTATTGACCTCTTCTAAGCATGGCTTTGAAAGATTTCACAGTAGTTTGTTCAATACAACAAATAGGTAATCTAGAGCAATTCAAACAAGCTCTTATTCACCATGCTCCAAAGCATTTTCTCTAGTCATTATTTTTAACACCCTAATTAGACCAAGGAGAGATTGATGTTACTAGTGAGGCCAAAGGAAAAATTGTTAAAAGAAAGACACAAAAAATAAATATATATGTTAACTTCTGATTCATAATATAACATTACTATGAATTTTGCATTTGAGTGAGGCAAGTGACATTTAATCAGCTACTATTTTTACAATTTTAAAATACCTCCAAGTGCAAAGTTCACACCAATGATGATCGCCGAGTTATTTGCTGGGCTCTCCAACTTAACAGTAAAGAAATCACATTTATACCCAAATTTGCTAATATCCTCTCCACTTTTCATTTGCATGAGTTCATATCCCTTATATCTATTATGAAGAGAAGAGACAATTCTAGTTAAGATAATTTTTATTTATATTAGATAATATATAATGGACAGAATACTAATTAAGAAGTAAGGTATTGTGAAAATCAGTCTAAAAGGAAAGACATATTTATAAAAAGAACACTAATGATACCCACAACAGGTCACATTGTTTCAATCCTTGGTTCCTTTGTGGCATCACACTGTTATACAGTCCAGCTGCTGCAGCGTACATGAAGATGAACGGATATACATTTCTGAACCTCTCAGTTCACATTCTGAAAATTCAGGAGCTTAGAGGACCAAAGCTATGTGCCTATCAATCAGAAAGTTATGAAGGTTAACAGGAGGGCATTTATGAAGTTCTCTGGGCTCCTGAGGGAAACATTCTGCACTCACATGGGTTATTACTATTATTATACAATTGCAAATGGTCCTAGGCCTGTGGCTAGACTACTAAGAATCTCAATGTAAAAAAGCATTGAGAAAAGAGAGGGGGAAAGACTAAAGAATATAATGAAAAAAATGTCGGTATAAGAAAAAGTAAAAGACAAAAGTCAAAAGACAGATATTTTTAGGTGACTGATGGGATGCTGAACTTTCTCCTTTGAGCTCTTCTGGTGCCTTTGCAAATGGGCTGGAGATGTAATGAGGGCTATCTTTCTTCTAACACATATAAAGCATCCCACCCTGAGTCATGGCCAAAAATACTTCAAGAAAGAATGGCCTTCTTAAACTATCCCAGCCTTCTTTCCCAGAAAGATGGCACAATACAAATACTCTGCCAATTATTTCAGGGCCTTGAAAAAGAAAGAGAGAAGATACAGCATAAGTTCAGGACTGAAAAGGCGTGGCGATGTCACAGGAGCTATTTTTGAACAGGTTGGTGATACGTAGAAAAGATTCTTTAATGAAAACTCTTCTGTACTATTAAAAAATGAGGAAAGGTACAAGATTCCCCTTTAATATTATGTTCCTATGGAGCAGCTATCCTGTGCTGCTTTGTAAAGACACTTGAAATCTTGTGGTACTCAGAAAAAAGACAAAGTAAACAGGTGAATAGTGCTGGGTTTAATTTTATGGTCTCAAAACTACTCCATGGGATTTTTTTTTTTCAGAGGAATTGTGTTGACAGAGGTTTGATTTGGGTTTGTTTTGCTTTGCTTTGGATGGAACTCAATGCTGAACACATGCACACAAGTGCTGTATCAAAAGCTACAGCCTCCAACTCACGGAGGATAAAGTCTGAGCTCTAAGATGCACTCCTTCAGGTTTCGTTTTTCAGATGACTTCTGCTCTTTGTAGAATTCTCTTACTATGAGTCCTGTTTTAGATAACACAATATCATTGTCTTAGGCTAAAGGTGAACTTTTAAAATATATTCTATAATTCAGGTATTTCTTACCTGCCCTTTTCTCTTCTCTTCTCTTCTCTCCTCTCCTCTCATCTTCTTTTCCTTCCTTTCTTCCTTCCTTCTTTCCTTCCTTCCTCTTCCTTTCTTCCTTTCTTCTTTATCATTCTTTTTTTTTTGAGACAAAGTTTCTCAGTGTAACAGAGTTCTGGCTGTCCTGTACTCACTTTGTAGACCAGGTTCCCCTCGAACTCACAGAGATCCACTTGCCTCTGCCTCCTGAGTGCTGGGATTATGAAGGTAGTTCATTGTTGTATGAGAATAAAACCCTAACAGAAGCACGTGATGTGTTTCAATTTCATTTTCCTTATGAAAGAGCAATGTTTTTATTTGCTTTAACCTAGTTTTTGTGTTTTTGCTTTGAGAAAAAGGATTTGGCAGGACATGAACTTGGGTAAGTAGGTAAATAGGGAAGATCTGAGTGAAGTTGGGGTAAGGAAAACAGAATTACAATATATTGTAATTAAAAGGTAAGAGAACATACATTTTTCTAAGATTAAAATTAAATGAAAATGGTGGTAAAGAAGCTTACATAGTATGATTTTAAAACACAAGCTATCCTTGAATTATGAGAACAGTATTTTCTACACTTAATTTATTTTACATCAATAAAAAGCAATTCTATTTCATTGTCTGTAGGGATACAAAACAAAATCCTGCTTTCGTGTGTGTGTGTGTGTGTGTGTGTGTGTGTGTGTGTGTGTGATGAACAAGAACATATTGCGCAGTTTATCTGATGACCCATCTGAACCAAATTCAGTAGTACTGAATTTTTACCCTGGTATATACTAGGTTATTTCCACTGCCCAAGACACTGGATTCCTTTTAGTTAGAAGGACTTTCAGACTGCTCTATTCTGTTAAAAGTTAATATGATTCTTCCTTAAACATGAGGCGCTAATTTCTAAGAAACATGTGGTTTTAAGAGGAAGTATTCCACTTACCCTTTGTTTTTTCAAAAGCAAAGTTATTTGTTATGAACATACCCCTGGTTATGTGTTTATGACCTGTACTATTATTTAGTATTTGCATAGCATGTCCATTTTAACATAAGTATGAGACTGTCATTTTTATTAGTTATTCCTCATAGCACACTGGTGAAATAGAACAGAATTTATATACTTATTTTTAGATGAAGGCAAGCTCAAGCAGGGCTTGAAAATATGGCCATTTCTTTCTTCATACGTTTGGAATTAGGGTTGTGACTTCAAGTTTCATTGATTCACAAGGCAATCCAAAAAAAATGAGTCTTTAAAAATAAATGAGGATCTCAGAGGCACTTTTTTTTTTTTTTTACTTCATTACATTTAAGATTTGTGTAGGTTTGAAGCTCCCTCCTGCCTCACCTCAATAAGAGGGTGTAGGTAAAGAACTTAGGAGAAAGTTTGTGAAATGTTCTCAATACATAAACATGTTGTATTCAAATATTTAGTTGAGAACACAGCCTTTATAAGAAAGGGATGGAAGTTTAGTTGCTCTTTTGGAAACAAGGATATCATCTCTATATGAAGAGGTAATTATCTTTGTTTCAACATGTTAATGTTTTCTGTCACTGTATTTGTGTTGGCATCTTGGTATTTCTACCTAGTTCTTTTTTCCCCCTCCAATAATGGGTAATAGAACAAACTATTCTCACTCTGTTTAGTCCACCAAAATAGTCATCTCAGCATAGCCCAGCAGCAGAAGTCTATCTAATCAACTACAAGATTCATCTTCCACTTGTTAGTGCCGTTACAGAAGGGAAAAGAATCATATCATTTCCTCTTAAAACTTTTCACTTCAACTTCTCAAGTGCTCGGTTTCACAAAGCACTAGATTTCACCCATTATGTGAAAGGGGCATGGTAGATGTATGAGATCAAAATCAATGTGGCGAGTTTCAGGGAGGGCTATACCACATGAGGTGTGCAGTTAGTTTTTATGCACAAACGTAGTTGTATCTCTTTAGACTTGAAAGTTAACAAATTCTATGGTCCCATCTCCTTAGTGGAATGGAGGAAGTTTGGTTTATCTTACTTTCTCATGCTTCCTACCATATTCCATCTATTTGCTATGTGGTGTCTGGGATTGTAGGAGGAATAGGAACAGTGAGGATTACTTTGGTAGTAGTTTGGTTGTAGTTATCATTTGTTTATGTGAACTAATCTATTTGTGGAGGAGAAGGGCATTTTTTTTCAATCTCCTAAAAGACACTGTTGGATAAAATTCAAATTCCACCTGTTTCATGGCACTCTTGGTCACCTCACCAAGACCTGCTGACAAAGGAGGGATTCCAAGTCAACTTTACATCTCTCCTAGGAGAGTGGTGGCTTACCAGACACTCCTTTTCTCTCAGTTTCCTTTTCACTGATCAAATCTACATTTAGTAAGGGCAAACAAACAACATGAAAGATTTTATTCAAGACTGCTAATAGGACAGAGAAAGTCAATGCTGAAGTTTATTAAAAACAAAAGTGGGGAGGATTTTGAGCTCTCAGAAGTCTAGTACAATACTTTAGCTCTTCTAAAGCAGCTAATCCATGGGCAATGTTGAGCATGTTGACTTATTGGTGCACTTTCACATACTTATCTCAATAAGTTACCCAAAAAAGCACCTGTTTTAATAAAAGCATCCTTCCTTGCAAATGGGTGTCATTATAATTTAGGTGCATATGTTTGACACTGATTAAGCTACGCTTCTCTTTGCCATGAGGATGAAAAAAAAAAGAAGAAGACAGGTTAACACACATATTGAGGTTTATTATATTTATTGTTTTTTTTTTAATGGGATAGTTCTCCAGTCCTTAAGAAGGACATTACCGGAGTTAGAAGCAAAAGACTAAGAGAAAACTTGGATTGTTTTTAAGCAGAGTATTATTTTTCCTATAATTATTATTATTCCTATAATTGTTTTTAAAAATGAGTTTGGGGCTTTTTAGACTTTTTTTCTTTTTGTGCATACATGTTGTTGGTGTGTGTGTATACATGCTCATATATTACTAGACACATGTGTCTGTGCCAACTCGGGTATGTATATACCTGCAGGCCAAGGCCAAAAGCAGATGTCAGGAATACTCCCTGATTGCTAGTTTGCCTAACTCTTTGAGGCAGCATCTTTCAATAGCACCCAGACTTCATCTATAAAGTCAATCAACATAGTTATAAATACTGTGGATCATTGTCACAGTTTCCTATGCATGGACTGCCATACTCAGTAAATATTTGTGTAAATTCATGGGATAAATTCATGTTTTCTGCTATTATTAATTATACATTAAATCCATTTATGATTTACAATTTTTAAGGGAATTACATATGGGACTGTGTACACATACCATGTCATATATATTACTTTGTAATTGGTGAATTATTTCGCTCCTTGAGCCATAAAAAATATTTAACTGATGATTTTAATTAATGCCTTATATATCCTTGTTACTTCATAGTTCTGATCTCTATAGAAACTATGTATTAAATACTGTAGAGTTGAGAAGGGAAAATTATTACAGAATAGAATTATTATTATTTCTCAAAATATATCCAATTTTCCTCAAGCTACCAGTGAAAGAAACATTTTATCATAAAAAAGAAACATTTTTATCTTAAAAACTAATTGTCAGAATACACAGATAGTCACCTGGATTTTCAGTGTGCCTTAAATGACAGTTTCTTGTCTGAATACATTGCAAAAGGGCTAAGTAACATTGTTTCCTCCCAAGTATGAGACTGTAGCCCTTGCCCAACATTAGAAATGTAATGCTATCACATTAACATTTGTGTAAAATTACTAAGATTATGTTTGGATTTAATTATTACAGAAGAAGAAGATAAATACTTTAGTAATTGTGTCTATGTCTTCAAAATCTTTACAAAATGTATTCACACTAGCTTCAGAAAGGCTATCTCAATTTTATAAAAGTTCATTGAAATATGTAGACTTTGAATCTGGCTAATTTTGATTTGTGATGCTTTCTATTTATAAATTCTTCATATTAATATTTTAGTAGACTATTTTGTAAAATATCTTCAGAGGGGAGCTGGAGAAATGGCTTAGTTACTAACAGTGCTTATTGCTCTTGCAGAAGACTGAAATTTGGCTCCCAACATCATACGACATGGCTCATGATTACTTGTAACTCCAGTTCCAGAGCCTATTGTGGCCTTTTCTGGGCTCTTAGGACACCTGCACACATATGGTGCATGCATATTCTCTCAGGAACACGCACATCACCTCAAATAAATCAAATAAATCTTTTTTAAGTGTTCATGTAATTTCTCCAAATAGGAAGGTTGTTACAGTCCCATTTTTTAAAATTGAGAAAGTTTTCCCCATATGAAATGATATGGTAATCATGTGTATCCAAAATTGTGATTGCTACTATGTGGTAGGAAGTTGGAGAAAACACAAAAATGGTTAGTAGGTTTATCCCTAAGATAGAAGACAGCATATGTCTTGAATATAGGTGTCATGTGTCATTGTAAATGATAGAAACTTTAAGGGGGGAATTGTTTATCCTTCATGTAAAACTGAAGGGTTTTGGCTGATGCTTAGCTAGGAATCAATCCTTTACTTACTCTTCCTAAAAACTATCCTTTAAAACAGTGGTTCTCAACCTGTGGGTCTTAACCTCTTTGGGGATCACATATCAGATATCCTGTATATCAAATATTTACATTATGATTCATAACAATATCATAATTAAAGTTATAAAATGGTAACAGAATAATTTTAAATTTCAGGGTCTTGCAATGTGACAAACTTTATTAAAGGGTCTCAACATTAGCAAGGTTGAGAATCATGGCTTTAAATGGAAGATCTTAATGTTTTTTCCCTCTTTTTGATTCAAAATAAAATATTCAATTTCTTTTTCTTAGAATCCTTCAACCAAATGTTACTAAAGAGTACATTAAGTATAAGTTGATATGCAACATAAAATACTATCTTTAGTTACTTACTGTGTCTAGCTGATCAATAGGAGGTGGAAAGCAATGATTTACAACAATAAAATACCAACACTTTCCACATTCATGTGTGTAATAATAAGTAAATTGAAACTATGAGTTTGAGAGAAGTTACGTGGATATGTGCAAGAGAAAGTCTGAAGGAAGGAAAGGGACGAGAGAAACAATGTCATGCGTAAATTACCTCAAGATGCAGCCATACTATTCCTGGGCATATATTCAAAAGATTCCCTACCAATACACAAGGACATCTCCTCAACTATGTTCATAGCAGCTTTATTTGTAAAAGCCAGAAACTGGAAACAACTCAGATGTCCTTCAACTGAAGAATGTATTAAACAAACAAACAAACTGTGGTACATTTACACAATGGAATACTACTCAGCCATCAGAAACAAGGGAATCATGCAATTTCCAACCAAATAGATGGAACTGTGAAAGCTCATCTGAGTGAACATACCGAGACACAGAAAGATACTCATGGAATGTATTCACTTATAACTGGATGTTAACCATATAGTAAAGGATAACTAACTACCTTACAACCCATAGATGCAAAGGAACAGGAACCTAGCATAAATATCCTATGAGAAATTCCACCCAGCAGCAGATCAGAACAGATGGTGAGACACACAAATATTAGGTGGAGATCTCTTATATAGGAAGCCGTATGTAAGAGAGGGAGGAGGAATAGAGAGATCCAGAGGGTCAAGATCAACACATGAAGATCAACAGAACCAACTAACCTAGGCCCCTAGAGGCTTACAGAGACTGAAATACTAACAACAACAACAAGAAAAAAAAAGAAAGAAAAAGAAAAAAAGCTTAGACTTGACCACCTAGTCCCCCTATGCAAATAGTCTTCATACAGATGCCTTAGCAAGTAGGGGTGGGTTTTCTCAGTCATGGGTTTGTTACCTATTAGTAGGACACTTTACCCTAGTGGACCTGCCATGTCTGGCCCCAGGGCAATGGGAAGCTCTTAGGCCTCATGTGACTTATGAACTGAGGGAGACTGATATGTGGGGACCCCAACTCCAGAGGAGTAGAATAGGTGGGAGAGAGGGTAGAGGGTGAGAGGCTGGAATTGGGATGGGAGGTGGGAGGGGGATGTAATAGAGGAATAACTTGATTTAATAAATAAATGTTAAAAAAAGAATCATATTAAAAACTACAAAAGGGGGGATCCAAGATGGCGGCGACCCGCACTGAAGCATTTTGAATGTGGGGGAAAAGAGCCATAAAAAGCACAGAGTTATTGGACACTGTGCAAAAACTGGAGGGGCTAGACCCTCCAGGAACACACACAGCTCCCAAGGGACTGTTAAAAGTCCCAGGGCAAGGCTCTCCCCCCATCTCTCTCAGACACAGAAGCCACTAAATCCGGGACTCGGGAACTCTCATTTGGAGAGGCGCCTGGTAAAATCGACCCTAATACACAGCAGGCAGAATCAGAGCCCACATGGCCATCACTCACTAGCCCTCTAGGCTCCCCACACCTCAGGAGGACCTTATAGCTATTTAGGAAACTTTGAGGGCTAGTTGAAGTCTTAGCAAGGCAGAAACAGGGTGCACAGCGAGAGGTCTGCAGCCGCTCAAGCCTCGGAGGATCCGAGCTGGAAGCCGGTGGGCAGGGCAGAAGCGCCAAGCCCGCGGCAGATCAGCCAGGGTGGGAAGCCGTCACAGGCCGGCAGGATTGAGGCTCCGCATGCCCGTGGCAGAGGAACTGGGGCAGAAAGCTGGCACAGGTGGGCAGGGCAGAGGCACCATGCCCACGGCGGAGGAGCCTAGTGGGAAGCCAGAAGCCAAGGGACCATAGCTGTATTCTGGAAAACCCAGACATATTAGGTGTGGAGCCGGGCCCTGTCAGTCTCCATGATGACAACCAAAGTCCATGTGCCTGGGCAAACAGGTCCATAACATCAGAACCATTACAGGTTGATCACTCAATGTGCAACATAGAGAAGTCTGAATTGGGAGCAGTGAAACAATCCCGGGCCATTTCTCACTACCTGGGAATAGGCTGCACCAGCTCACAGTGCTTCAGGTTATTAGAATCACAGTGACCCTGAGATCACCCTGTAAGCAACGACAGATAGCCAAGCAATTCGACTCCTACACCAAAGCATCCCCTGTGGATCCAAGCCCAGAAAACAACGAGAGCAGACAGCTAAACACATCCATATGGCCAAAGGTCCAAGAAAAAATAGAAATCAAGGAAATATGACTCCAACAACGCAGAACTATCCTAGCTCATCCAATTCAGATGAAATCACACCAACAGAAACACATGAAGACAATGACAATTCTTCATTATGGAAAGTGATAGAGTCCCTTCAAGAAGAACTTAAATCTATGAAGGAATTCAAAGAAGCCACAATTTTACAAGTCAAAAAAATGAATAACACTATTAAAGATCTCCAAGCAAAGGTGACTCAGCTTGAACAGGAAAAGGACAAAGCAATGAAAGATCTCCAGACAAAAACAAGCAAACTGGAGAAGGAAATGTACAAAACGAACAATACCATGCAAGACATGAAAATAGAAATGGAAACAATAAAGATAACACAGTCAGAGTTAAAAGAGGAAGTAAAGAATCAAGGGAAGAGAACAGGAACTACGGATGTGAGTATCAAAAATAGGATGCAAGAGATGGAAGACAGGATCTCAGGCATGGAAGATTCGATGGAAGAAATCAGTACAACATCCAAAGAAAATGAGAAGGCTAAAAAATCTCTCACCCACAACATCCAAGAAATCAAGGACTCAATGAAAAGACGGAACCTAAGAATTATAGGTATAGAGGAAAGAGAGGACTCCCGACTCCAAGGTCCAGGAAATATCTTCAACAAAATCATAGAGGAAAACTTCCCAAACCTGAAAAAAGAGATGCCAATAAAAATCCAAGAGGCTTACAGAACACCAAACAGATTAGACCAGAAAAGAAACTCCTCTCGCCACATAATAATTGAAACACCAAATGTACAGAACAAAGAAAGGATATTAAAGGCTGTAAGAGAAAAAGGTCAAGTCACATACAATGGCAGACCCATCAGAATTACACCTGACTTCTCCTCAGAAACTTTAAAAGCTAGAAGGGCCTGGACAGATATCCTACAAGTTCTGAGAGAACATAGGTGCCCAGCCAGACTACTATACCCAGCAAAACTCTCCATCAACATAGATGGAGAAAACAAGATATTCCGTGACAAAATCAAATTTAAACAATATCTCCCCACAAAACCAGCCCTACAGAAAATCCTAGAAGGAAAATTCCAACCCAGAGAAGAAAACTATACCCAAGAAAACAGAGGGAATAGAAAACCCCTCAGCAACTAAACCAAAAGAGGCACAGGACCATCACCTATACCAAACTTATGGGAAATAACAACCCCAGGACACTAATATCCATCAACATCAATGGACTCAACTCCCCAATAAAGACACAAGTTTACAGAGTGGATCCGAAAGCAAGACCCGTCCTTTTGCTGCATACAAGAAACACAGCTCACTATCAAAGATAGACACTACCTCAGAATGAAGGGCTTAGAAAGGTTTTCCAAGCAAATGGACCCAGGAAGCAAGCTGGAGTAGCCATCCTAATACCAAACAAAACAGACTTCCAACTGAAGTTAATGAAAAAAGACAAAGAAGGGCATTATATATTCACTAAAGGGAATATTCATCAAGAGGAAATCTCAATACTGCCTCGTAGGCCCCTGGTGTATGAAGAGGCTCTTGGCCCTCATATGACTCCTGAACTGTAGCAAGGGACTGTTACGTAGGGACAATCCACACCAGAGGAACAAGAGAGAAGGGTTAGGGGGTAGAAGATGGGATGGTGGGGCTGGGAAGTGGGAAAAGAGGACAATATGATAGAGATGTAACTTGAAGCAACAAACAAATAAATTTATTAATTAAAAAAAAAGCAGGTAACATTTTAAAACTGTAAATAAAATAAAGGTTACAGCCGTTCAACCTGGTTTTATAAACCTCCAAGAGTTGAAAAAACTTAGAGCTAAGGTAAAATACATGAAAAAATGTTGTGTTAACCCATGCCTTTAACTTCAGCAGAGACGGGAGGAGCACTATAGAGTTAGTGGTCTTATAAATTCTAGAGTTACACAGAACAGGGTGGTTAGGGTGCACACCCTTAATCCCATCATTCAAGAAGAGTACACCCTTAATCCCAACACACTAGAGACAGAAACAGGCAGATCTCAGAGCTCAAGGTCAGCCTGATACAAAACAAACTCTAAATAGAGAAAAACTTCAATCCAGGAGTGGTGGAACACATCTTTAATCCCTTCAGATGGGAACCACAGGTCTTTGATCCTAATAATTAGAAAGCAGAGACAGACACATAGGATTTGGAAGGACCTAAGTTTAAAAGCTACTTACAAAAGGCCTACTCAATACAAACAAATTGTCCTTTGAGACCTCAAAATATATACACTAAACCTTGTTTAGTGCCAAAATAACAAAATAATTTCTTCTTTAACCCAGATTGAAAGATAATACTTTATATATTGTCAAAAAACCAAATTTGCTTCAGGAGAAATATTACCTAACCCCCCCCCTCAAAAAAAAAGGGTAATTGTCCCAGAGTTAGGATTAGGGCAGGGCTCTATTCTTATCTTTCCAGGAGATTCAAAGCATCCATTCAAGGAACCCAGGGACAACTGGACAACGGAAACCTCAACAGAAAACAGAATCAGACACCAAAGAAGACGAGTGGCCCAGATGATTCAGCCTTACAGACTCCCTCAATAGCTGTTTCCATCAAAAGTCTACAACCACAACAACTCAAAATCGCTAAGACCATTCAGCTCTACACACTGCCCCAGCCAGAACTTCAGTAAAGCCTGGAAGATCAGCTTCTGCCTACAAACTCCTTAGGACATCTAAACACCTGAGCACAGAAAGACTGAACATAAAAGGATTGTACTAACATTTTTAACCATTTTTCCATTCTGGTTCGGGCCCCAAACAGGTTTACTATGACCCAAATCAGCAGGAAGTCATTTTAAGAGAGCGACGTCCCATGCCCAGAGGGTGGGGAGGGTGTTTCTCCACCCCCCCTTTGGGTTATTTAAAGGAAAACTGAAAACTTTGCTGTTTAGGGGAAGAGAATACAAGCTGTTAAATGGTCTTGTTAAATGTGTTTTGGAGGTTAGACCCAGGCATTTCCTTCTTTTCCTTTTCTGTATCCTTCTTTCTCTCCTATGTAGGAGTACACGGACTTGAGAAAAATGAGACATAGACATAGCACAGGAAGGACCAAGAGGAAGGGACAGATTATTGAATATGCCCTTATACCTTTGTATATTGATACAAAATTAGTATTATATTTGGCTAAAGTGGTACTGACCATTGTTTATTGTGCAAAATTAAGATTGTATTGGACTACATCAGTATTGATCTTTGTATATTGATACAAAATTAAGATTATAGTTGGCCACAATGGTATTGACCCTTGTATATTGACGTAATATTAAGATTGTTTTTGGCTACATAGGCATTGATCTTTGTATATTGATACAAAATTAAAGGTAACGCTTCCTAATGGTATTGTACCTAGAGATACTTAACAATGAAATATGAAGCTCTGGCCTCTTGATACCAACCATCTTAAACTGTTTAGGATAGTTAAGAAATACAAACTCCTAATCATGCAAGCATGTCACTTTGTTAGCTACTATGACAGTCTATCACAGATATTCTCTAAGCTACTCAGAAATCAAGTTGTTAAGAGACAAGCAACATTTGCTTATCTAAATACAAGAGATAGATAGGGCATCTTCAAAAACCCCAAGAGATCTGCAGAATATGGCATTCAGAAATGTTGTCTTAAATTAAGATTTTTTTTTGATATTGAGATATATCAGCTCCTGACAGCATCCCTATTCTACTCCAAGTAGAAGATAAGCATCGAAGAATCTCCAGTGTGAGATGGTTGAATTAGTGGCAAGCCTATCTCTTGGCATGAAAAAACCCCTTGCTTCAACTGCAGACAGACTGCTGTCCAAAAAGGACAAAACTTGGTAGCAGGGAAGTCGACAGCCTAGCTCTGCCAAGACAGGGTGGGGAAGTCCTTCATAATCCCTGCTCTACAATAAATGTCTGTCAGAAAAACAGGACCAAAAGGCTGAAGATTTGTGCTGTAATGTAGGGAGATAGAATGGGAACTGTCCAGGCAGTCACTGGTATGTCATTTCTTAGTTTTGGAAGCTGCAGGCCCTGCACTTCCTATATAATCATATATATTTATCCCTCTCAGGTCTCTGAGGTGGTTGAAGAATAGACAGCTAGAGTCTCATATTTAAATTTTGAGTTGTTTAGGAATCAAGAGGGCATTCTGGATCTAAGAAGATGTTTTTAATAGTGATGCAAGTTAGTATGAAAGCTGAGTCAGATATAGAACTATAAACTCATGGAGATGGTTAGATGGTAGAATGTTAAAGTCAGGGGCCAAATATGTAGGAACTGGACATTGGGAATGTATACTGGGCCATTTAACTCTTATAAATGTGGCATATTTATTTCTGTTGTTTTGTATAGTATTTACTGTTATAAGAGAAGGAACCATTTGTTGGACTGAAAGGGGAAGCTGTTGGGGGGAAGAGGGTTGAAGGATGGGACAGGAAGGAGGAGTAGGGAAGGGATTGTGAATGAGATGTAACTTGAAGAAATAAAAAAATAAAGTATTAAAAAATAAAAAATAAAAACTACAAAAGGAAAAGCCACAATTTTAATTTGATTCACTATCTAGCCATGAAGACACTAATCTGTGTTTTTATTCCTATTCTATATAAGCACATCCTAAATCCAATGCTTGCTCTATCTAAACTCCTCAGAGCTCAATGATGAGCTGACACAGGTGGCATAGATCTGATAAATACAAAGTATCAAGATGGAAAAAAGAATCTGTAAGAGGAAAGGCCTGTAAATGATTTATTTAAAGATTCATAAAATGTGCCACAGGTAGTCAGATGGTGCAGAAGAAGCTCCAACAAGAAGAAATATGTTCAGGAAGCTTGTCATGAACAAGATGCCTGCAGTTGGGAAGCTTGCAAAGAGAATTAAAATAATGTAGGCTGCTGGCAATTTAGCATAGCCAGAACCACTGAAAATACATACAGGCTATTAAAATGCTGACAGCTTGTTCTTGTGTCAGAAGTGACAATGATGAGGAAAAACTAAGGCTCCATTGTCATTACAAAAACCACAGGATCACACAACATGGCCAAGCATTGTCATAAGAATGAAGACAGTGTGAGCTTATCTGCTTGAAATGTTTTCTTCACACTCTAACTAAAATTAGCTGGAAATATGATTCTGCTATATTTAAAATAGTGTATTTTCCCAGAGCTTCATTTAGAGAAAAAGCACATCTTTATAAGCAAAGATACTTCTAACAGGACTCTGTACAATCTCATGAAGCTATGATCTCAGCAATTATATTTATGGTCAACTCTATGGTTCACAGAAATATATTCTTTTATCTATAGCGATTTGTCGTGAACATAATTATTACTCATATCCCAGGTGTGATTCAAGATTCAGATTCTAATCACAAATCCTTTGGCAGCAATGCTTTCATTTTCTTCTATAGGAAAATTTATACAAACAATAAACAAGTTATAAAGGTCTAAGTGCTGTTGTTAATTCAGTCTCCATGTGAATTCAAAGCAATATAAAAAGACGTCCTTGTTGTATCTATATATGTCAAATTGATATCTGATACTTCTATTTCTTTTAAACATTGCTGGTATTTAGAGTTTTATAATTATCACATTTTTTTCATGACCCAATATCATTAAAATCATTTGTGAATATCTCTCAAACCTGACTCAGAAATTATAATTGCTTTTAAAATTGTTGAAATTTAAAGTGGAGCCATTTTCCAAAATTTCAGATATGAAACACAGGAACATCATTTCTAAGGCAAAATCTTTGAAAATATGTCAGCATGTTTAGAAGATTGTTCTGACAATCATGGTTCTATAAACAAATGGAAAAGTATGTAGTCAAAAGAGCAGTTATTCACATGTGAATATGAAGAATTAAGATGTGTTACTTTTTCTATAAGGTGGTAAGCAGAGCTGCACATCAGGTTATCAAAAAGAAAGATTCATACTTGGAGCTGAAGACACACATCAGAAAGTGAGATCTTTTTCACAGTTTTCAGAGCAATTTAATGGATTAGGTAACAGAGGAAGGGAAAATTTTAAGTTAATGGTCATATGGTTGTAATATTAGGCAAGAAAGGGATAACAGATAATTTCTGAACTGTTCAAACTCTGGATTTCACACAGTTTTTGACTGACTAGCTCTATTCTGGGTGAAGACCTAGATCCAATATTGGTCTGCCTAAGAAGACTAATTCTGTATAAATGAGACTTTTGCCCATACTTATATTTATGCTCAATTCTTGATTTGTGGGGAGTCCACTTTCTTCAGGGATGCATGAGAGTGGAGGAATATGAAAGACAGACATGATGGTCTGAAATTAAGAGTTGTGGGTAGGGAGTTGAAGAGTATATAGTCTGAATAATATGTGTTCTAAATATAATGACTGTATGCTTTTAAGCCTAACAACGCACCAATTAGAAATTACTGATGAACTCCTAGGGTGGGCAACAGTTTGCACAAGTTTTCAAGCCTGCTTACTGGGAGAATGGAATCTAAACATGTCTCCATGTGCCTCAAGTAAACACTTATAACTTGCAGTTTTTTCTTTGTTCATTTTTTCCTGGCATGTGTCTGTTACTTTTCCCCAATAATATACCTTAGCCACAAGTCTCACAGTTTCTGAATTCTGTCAGTCTGTCAGCCATCAAATCTAACAATGGTTGTTTTTCCTCCCAAAACAAAAGGTTTAAAATTAAATTGCTCTATTGTAATTAAGTCAATTAGTTATTGAACTACCATATAAACCATATTTTATGCTAGATGTGAAAAATTCTAGAAGAATTAAGGAGGGAAAGTAGATGTAACCTGAAGCAATAAATAAATATTAAAAATAAAATAAAATAAACAAAGGTAATCATGTGTGGATTCGGCCATTGTTGCTGAAATAAAGAGGACACAACTTCTTTTTAGGTTCGTATTCCTTCTGTTGAATATCTATTGGTGCTGTGTTACCCCTTTATTTCTAAACACAGCAACATGGCCATGTAATTTGATTCTACAAGTAACAGTATCAAGGTGCAGAATGACAAATGTAATTTCATTCATCCAACAAATTTTTATCATAATTCCTAGGCCAGAATAGTATTCTTCCTACACACATATGTACATATATATGTAAACATAGAAACAAACATAACTATGCATATATACATATATGTTGCTTTAATGTAGAAACAAAATAACCATTTAAAAGTATGTGAATACAAACTGTTATCTAAAATAGTAAGCTTAGCCATTAAAGAATTCCCAAGCTTGGAGACAGAAGCCATCAGATAGACTAGATGTGAAATTTGAAAGAGTTTGCTTGATTTTGATTGCAATGCTTCATTTCATTGTCTTAAGAAAAACATAGATTTATGGTGTATTTGTGAATACAATTTTGTGGTAGAGTCCACACTTAATAAAATTATAGAAGTAAAATTATAAAAGTTTACAAAAATAAAATGCTATCAAAACCAAATGTAAAGTTAAGATTTACAATGATAATATAGGAGGTTAACCTTGAATTATTCATAACTACAAAGGAAGGAATATTGCTACAATACTAGGCTATTTTAAAATATATCCATGTAACCATGACTAATATTGTATAAATTAAAAATATTCTTGTATTAATGTGAAAGACCAATAGAATAACAGTGTATGAGGATTTCAGACACTTGTCAAACAGATCTTCATTCTTGTCCCTGAAATACCTTCTTGTTCTTTAATTGTGTGGCTGTGTTTGTCACAAAGAATCAGAAAACAATGAAAAGTTATTAAATTGAACTCATAGAAAGTCTATACATGGCCCAATCATAGTTATTAACTTAGGTATTAATTTTCAAGCAATTTCTTCAGAACTCTTAGATGGAGGCTAAATGGAGCTATGTTCAATGACCCTGTCATTGCATTGTTATTGAAATGTCCAATAGAAACTTAGATTACTAACTAAATTAAATGCATTAAAAGCTTATCTGAAATTCCAAATTATAGCCTTTGAAGCCTTGAAAAGTCAGAAACACAAAGACAGCTATATTTAACTGATTTAAAAGAAAAAACAACACAGCTGGAAATTTATCATAAGATGCAGTGTTCATAATAGAAAGCTACATGTAACTTCTATCAACATCTAGCTAAGTATTCTAAGAAGTTTCCATTTAAAGACAACACACATTTTTCTTAGGATATCACCTTTCTGAACACAGGAGTACAGTTATTTTCACTTAAGAAGAATAAAGAATTCTTTCAATCTTCCTACACCTTATACCAATAAGCAAACAAGCCTGAGTCAAATGGAATGGTTCTTAAGACAAAGTAAATGAATCATATACTTATGATAAAAATCAGAGAGAAAGAGCAAGCACTAACATAACTCTTGTATCCAGTGTTCTGCATTGCCTTGAAAGTTAGCCATGAATTCAGTATTACAGATCAAGATTAGGAAGCTATAAAACTGCATGGCAGTTTGGAAGTAAGAGGACACATACACTGAAGAATGACAACTGGGTGTGTGTCCTAGAAACTAAACATATGCCCACTTATGGCTTGTTCAGTTTTTCTTTTATCTGTGCACTTGCATGTGTGTGTGCTTGTTTGTGTGAGGATGCACCTGAATCTGTGTATCCCTGTGGAGAGGCTAAAATAATTTTGGGTGTCATCCTCAGGAACAGCGTCTACTTCTTTTTCTTTTTTCTTTTTTTTTTTTTTTTTGGTTTTTCGAGACAGGGTTTCTCTGTGTAGCCCTGGCTGTCCTGGACTCACTTTGTAGACCAGGCTGGCCTCGAACTCACAAAGATCCGCCTGCCTCTGCCTCCCAAGTGCTGGGATTAAAGGCGTGCGCCACCACCGCCCGGCTGCGTCTACTTCTTTTGATACAAGGTCTTCCACTAGCCTGGAGCTCTCTAAGTTAGGCTAGACTGGCTGTCCTATCTCTCTCTCTCTCTCTCTCTCTCTCTCTCTCTCTCTCTCTCTCTCT
>CAJQZJ010032746.1:4779405-4789848 GCA_907164525.1 Lophiomys imhausi
TCTCTCTCTCTCTCTCTCTCTCTCTCTCTCTCTCTCTCTCTCTCTCTTCCTAGCATTGAGGTTGAACACAGGAGCCACCATGTGTGGAACTTTGTGTGAGCTCTGAAGATGAAACTCAGGCCTTTATGCTTGTAAAGCAAATGCTTTCCTAACTGACTCACCTTGTGGCCTCCATCTCGAGTGTTTTAAGGGAAACAAAGCTTGTTAAGTTATGTGGAATGAAACTTTCTTTTGACTTCCCTTGACTCTCCTTCAACTTTTAACAGCAATAGAAGAACAGAGTGTTTGGGAAGAAATGGAAGAAGCATCTGACTTCATTACAGTGTATGTTTGTAAAAACCTACCTAACCAATCAAAAAAGACTGAGCTTTTAGTAAGGTAACTTTGTCTTTTTGGTTATTTTGTTACAGAATACATGAAAAAATTATTTACATTAAAATAAAGAGAAGCATACTTTCTCTTATCTCTTTATACATATATTTCAAGTTAAGAAAACAAAATAATTTATTTAGTGTATGCCATCTCCCAGAAATACATTAGTTACACTTTGTTGTAGTTTTGCATGTTGTTTTAGGTAGCATTTTGCTAGAGTGAAGATGGGTCCTGAACTCGTGGTCCTCTCATTGCAGACACCTAAGTGCTGGACTGTCAGCATGTGTCACCAACCCTTGCTTAATTTTTTTAATGGATAATCAAAATAAATGGATATGATTCTTATTTTAAAATCTTCCATAAGTACATGAGGAATTTTAGTCTTTAAAAGTTTTGAGAGTGGCAATAAAACATGCATGTGTATCGATGAGCTTGTGATGTTGTATTCAAATATTAACTAAGGAGACATTACATTTGATTTTAAGAAAGTGTTGCTTCACTTATGTGCAAGAACCAACTGTTGTTTATTTCTATCTAATTTGAGGTTGAGTTTTCATTCTTTCTCAAATGATTTTTGTGGAGATGTGGGAATGCTAGAAGTCTTTTAGAAAGATTGTTTCTTCATTTGACTTATTTAAGATAATTTTTACTTTTATTGTAAATGGATTTTTTCACATAATATATGATGGATTATGGTTTTTCCTTCTACTCATCTTACTTCTTCTCTATCTCCTTCAATGTTTAATTAAATAAATTACTAACTTATAAAAACCACCTAGTCTATGGCGTTTTGTTATGATAGTCTAAGCTGAAATATGAAAGATTGCTAAGGAACCAGAGTGAAGAATCCATTGAGGATGTAAGACTAAGACAAGAAGCGAGAGTAAAACAAACAACCAACCAAACAATCTCCCAAAAACTTTGACATAAATGCATTTGAAGAGAATTGAGAATACATTTGAATTATATAGGTGAAGAAGAGCAGTTAAAACAATGAACAAAAATGATAGTAGACAGGAAATTTCAGAGATGCATATGTAAATATTTAAAAGAGTCAATATCTGGCACTAGTCAGGCATACTGGTATGCTACTAAGGTAACTGATGAAAAATAGAAAATAAGAAACAGATGTGTCAGATTGTGTACACTGTGGCAGACGTAAAGCCACCAGGAGCCTCCTCAAATTTTTATAATTTGACAACTGGTTGTGGTATGCCAGTACAGGCTAAAGTATCACTGGTCCTTAGGAAACAAAAGGAAGTACCAGGAAAAAGCCTCAGATCTTCTGCTATACTGGTGGCATGGCATTTTCATTTGTACAGACAGATATTGATACAAACCATACTAGAGATACTAGAGATGTATGTTTGCTAATTAAATTCTCAATGCATGGGATGAAGAAGTAAAGAATGCTGTGTAAAGTTGTATTTGAGATTTAAGTAGAGAAGATTACCCTTGTAAATTATGACAAATGAATTGAAATTAGCGTTTGTAAGAAGACTCATATGTCAGAACCACATTTTTCTTATTTTTGATGTATTATATACTTTTTAATAATTTATTTTTTATTTCTTCAAGTTATATCTCGATCACAATCCCCTCCCTACTCCCCCTCCAGTCCAATCCTTCCACCCTCCTCCCCCTCAACACCCCGCCTCTCTCTACCCTTTTTTTTTTTTTAGTTTACAGTATTTCTTTTCCCCCCAACAGCTCTCCCTTTCAGTCTAACAAATGGTTCTTTCGCTTACAACTATAAATACAATACAAAACAACAGAAATAAATAGACCACAATTATGAGAGTTATATGGCTTAGCATACATTCCCAATGTCCATTCCATATGAATTTGGCACCTGACTTTAACATTCTACTATCTAACCATCTCCATGTGTTTAAAGTTCTATATCTAACTCAGCTTTCATACTAACTTGCATCACAATTTTAAAAATATCTTCTTAGATCCAGAACACCCTCTTGATTCCTAAACAACTCAAAATTTAACTATGAGACTCTAGCTATCTATTCTTCAACCACCTCAGAGACCTTAGAGGAATAAATATATCTGATTATATAGGAAGTGCAGGGCCCGCAGTTTCCAAAACTAAGAAATGACATACCAGTGGCTGCCTGCACAGTTCTCATTTTCTCTCCATACATTACAGCATCAATCTTCAGCCGTTTGTTCCCATTTCTCTGACAGACATTGATTGTAGAGGAGGAATTATGAAGGGCTTACCTACCCTGTCTTGGCAGAGCTAGGCTGTCAACTTACCTGCTCCAATTTTTGTCCTACTTGGACAGCATTCTGTCTACAGTTGAAGCAATGAGTTTTTCTTGACAAGAGAAAGGATTACCACCAATTCAACCATCTCCACTGGAGATTCTTTGATGCTCATCTTCTACTTGGAGTAGAATAGGGGATGCTGTCAGGAGCTGACATGTCTCGATACCAAAAAATATTAAGTTAAGAAAACATCTTGGAATGCCATAGTCTGCAGATCTCATGAGGTTTTTGAAGATGCCCTATCTATCACTTATATTTAGATAAGCAAATATTGCTTATCTCTTAGCAACTTGATTTCTGAGTAGTTTAGAAAATAACTGTGATAGACTGTCATAGTTACTAACAAAATGACACATTTGCATGACTATTAGTTTCCCTTTCTTAATTATCCTAAACAGTTTATGACAGTTGGTAGCAAGAGGCCAAAACTTTACATTTTATTTTTAAGCATTATTAGGTATAATACCTTTAAGAAGCGTTACCCTTAATTTTGTATCAATATACAAAGATCAGTACCAATGTGGCCAAATATAATCTTAATTTTGTATCAGTATACAAAGATCAATACCTATGTAGCCCAATACAATCTTAATTTTGCATCAATGTACAAGGGTCAATACCATTGTGGCCAAATATAATCTTAATTTTGTACCAGTATACAAAGATTAATATTGATATAGCCCAATACAATTTTAATTTTGCATTAATATACAATGATCAATACCAATTTAGCCAACTATAATATTAATTTTGTATCAATTTACAAAGGTATAAGGCCATATTCAATAATCTGTTCTTTTTTCTTGATCTTTCATATACCATGTCTATGTCCCATTTTTTCTCGTCTGTTCACTCCTACATAGGAGAGAAAGAAGGATACAGAAAAGAAAATGAGAGAAGTCCGTGGGTCTAATCTCCAAAACCCATTTAACAAGACGATTTAACAGCTTGTAGTCTCTTCCCCTAAATAACAAAATTTTCTATTATCCACAAATAACCAAAGTGGGGGGGGAATACCCTGGAATACCCTCCCCACCTTCTGGGGATGGGACATTGTGATCTTAAAGTGACTTCCTGCTGATTGGTGATGTAGTAAACCTGTTTGGGGCCCAAATAAGAATGGAAAATGGTTAAAAAATGTTAACAGAAATATTTGATGTTCAGTCCTTTTGTGCTCGCCTATTTAGATATCCTAAGAAGTTCATAGACAGAAGCTGATCTTCAAGGCTTTACTAAAGTTCTGGCTGGAGCAGTCTGTGGAGCTGAACGATCTTGGCGATTTTGAGTTGTTGTGGTTGTAGACTTTTGAGGAAACAGCTATTGATGAAGTCTGCAAGGCTGGATCATCTGGGCCACTTGGCTTCTTTGGTGTCTGATCTGTTTTCTGCTGAGGTTTCTGTTGTCCAGTTGTCCCTGTATTCCTTGAATGGATGCTTTAAGTCTCCTGAAAGATAAGAACAAAGCCCTGCCCTATTCCTAACTCTGGGACAATTACCTTTTTTTTTGGGGGGGGGGATCAGGTAATATTTTTCCTGGAGCAAATTTGTTTTTTTGACAATATATAAAGTATTACCCTTCAATCCAGATTAAAGAAGAAATTATTTTGATATTTTGGAGCTAAACAAACCTTTAGTGTATATATTTTGAGATCTCAAAGGACAATTTGTTTGATTGCAGCATGCCTTTTGTAAGTAACTTTTAAACTTAAAGCCTTCCAATTCCTATGTGCCTGTCTCTGCATTCTAAGTCTTGGGTTCAAAGACATTTGGTTCCCAACTGATGGGATTAAAGATGTGCTCCACTACCCCTTGATTGAAGTTTTTCTCTATTTAGAGATTGTTTTATATCAGGCTGACCTTGAGCTCTGAGATCTGCCTGCTTCTGTCTCTAGTGTGTTGGGATTAAGGGTGTATTCTTCTCGAATGATGGGATTAAGGGTATGCACCATCACCACCCTGTTCCTTGTAACTCTAGAACTTATAAGACAACTAACTCTATAGTGATCCTCCTGTCTCTGCTGGAGGTAAAGGCATGGGCTAACACCATGCCTTTCATGTATTTTACCTTAGCTCTAAGTTTTTTCAACTCTTGGAGGTTTGTAAAACCAGGTTGAACAGCTGTCACCTTTAATTTATTTACAGTGTTTTAAACCTGTTACCTGCTTTTTAATGCCAAACCATGGAACTATCCTACAACTCTACCAAAAAAAAAAAAAAAAGAACTTTTAATCTGCTATCAAATTTGTGTAATCTATGTGGCCACCTGCAGTCTAACATTCTAATCTGAAATTAAGGTCATTTTCCTTTCATGCCAGTAAGGCAAGTATACCTTTGGTAAATTATGTTTTGAAAATTTTATATTGTATTTTTATTATATTTTTAAGCTTATTAACTTTTTTCTTAAAAAGATATTATTTACTTCTAGAACATAGTTTCATCCCTCCCTGGCCCCTCCCTTCCTCTCTCCTTGCCTCCCTCCCTCCCTCCTTCCCTCCCTCCCTCCTTGTTCCTCTACTTGGTACTCTCCTTCTCCTCAAATGAGGTGGGCCCTCAAATATCATACTCCCTCAGATCTTGCGTCATGTGAGGACCAAGAGCTTCCACTTGTACTGGAGCTTGATAAAGCTCACCATCTAGGGTGTGGTGTTCCACTAAGATGCAGCAGATTCCATGACTCTAGAATATTTCCTAGGATAGATATGCTAGGTTCCTATCTATTTGGGTGTGTGGGTTGTAGGATAGTTATCCTCTGATGTATGGTTAATATCCATTTATAAGGGAATACTTACCATGTTTATCTTTCTGGGACTTCGTCAGCTCACTGAGGATGAGCTTTTCTAGTTCCATCCATTTGGTTTTGAATTGCATGATTTCCCCATTTCTGATAGCTGTGTAGTATTTCATTGTGTAAATGTACCAGTTTTTTTTTTATCCATTCTTCAGTTGAAGGACATCTGGATTGTTTCCAGTTTCTGGCTATTACAAATAAATCTGCTATGAACATTGTTGAGGCAATGTCCTTGTGGTTTCATTTCGAATCTTTTGGATATATACCCAAGATGGGTATGGCTGGGTCTTGAGGTGGATTTATTCCCTATTTTCTAAGATAACTCCAGATTGATTTCCAAAGTGGTTGCATAAGTTTGCAGTCCCACCAGTAATGGGGGACTCACCAGCATGTGCTATCGTTTGAGTTTTTGATCTTAGCCATTCTGACAGGTGTGAGATGGAATCTCAGAGTTTTTTTAAGTTGCATTTCCCTGATCACCAAAGAGGTTGAACATTTCCTCAAATGCCTCTCAGCCTTTAGAGATTGCAATCTCCTCTAGGAAGTGTTGTGTCCATGAAGGCACTGTGATTTGCCCTCCCTCAATTTTGAGGAAAGGAACAATGGGGAATAGAATGTGAACAGCTCCATTTACATGCAAATTTATAACGATTTCATAAGAGATTTAATATGCCAACTATTCTTAGAGCTTACAATTTCTCAATTTTGGAATCATGAAATCTTCAAAATCAAAGAAAACATGATTATTTCTATTCAATGTAAGAAAAGAATTTGTATTCATTTTTCATGAGGCATAATACATAGTATGAAACTTACCATAGTATTTGTAAAAGTTTGAAAAGGAAACAAGTAAAATTGTGTTTGGATACCATAAAAAAGTACCTTTATAATATCAGAATCTACACTCACAAAGTTTCAGCAAACTGACTCACGAAACATGAGCTGAACAAAAGTGGATATCCAAGTAGATGGCCAGTGAGGCCTCAACTCTACACAAAAGACTATAGTCAACAGAAGAAAGCTGGGAGTGAAAGAGGTGGCCTTCTCCAGGGAAGAGCACACCAGTTGCTTTTCCAGTTTCAAATGGTCAACAGTGAAAGAATACATATAAGTAACCTTATATGAGCTGAATATGTTATAGTTATGAATGTAAATGTATATGTATATATGTATATGCATGCAAAAACAAGTGAAAAAAGAGTCTATCAATTTGAAGGAGTTAGAAAGGGTACATAAGAGGGATTAGAGAGAGACAAGAGAAGAGAGAAATATATTATAATCTCTTAAGTAAAATTTAAAAATATTTATATAGGTTATGTAAAAATCCTGAAGTTATTACTTGTTTTATAACAATTGTCTGTTCCAAATCTTCTGGGTTCAAATGGTTGATGAAATAATTTAAATTTATACATTTTAAATATCCTAGCAAATAATATTTGTGCTATGGTGTTCAAATTGTAACTCTCAGGAAACAAGTAAAAATGAAACACAAATTCACTTTCACATAAGCACACACACTCAAGGCCCTCTTGACCTAATACTTAACATGTGTAATTCTCACAAGTAATTTCTAATTGATTACTCATTTATTTGTTTTCTTTGATTAATTTTTAATTTGTTTTTAGACAAGGGTCTGACTGTGTGGACATGACTGGTGTGGCAGTAACTATGCACTCCAGACAAGTAGCAATCTCATGGTAATCCTCCTACTTGGGTCCACCAATCAATTAAATCTTTAAGTTCATATTGTATTTATAATTTTGTATGCATGTGCGTGCGTGTGTGTGTGTGCATGTGTGTGGGTGTGTAGATATATGTCTTCTTTTATTACTTTCCATCTTACTTTTTGAGACAGGATCTATCATTGAACATAACCTCATCAATTGAGCTAGACTGCCTGTCCCAAAGTCTTCCTAACTCTGCCTTCCCTGTTCTAGTTTTACAGATGTGTATCTCTGTGCAAGGCTCTAAACATGTGCACTGGGGACTGAACAAGGATAGCAAGCACTTTACTGACTGAAGTAACCCCCTCCCAATGCTTTATGTGTAATTTATTAAGAAAATATATTTCAGAATACTGAAACATGTAATATTAGTCATTGATCTGTGTAAAGAACCTCCTCTAAGAGGTTTACAACCCAACCTCTGGGTGGTAATCTCCCAGAGTTTTACAAAAATTTTTGACTGATAGGTTGTTCTTTACTATTTTGGAGAGTGGTGTCTATCAATGAGTTTATATTTAGTATTCTAGATTATAGAATACAAACTTTAAAATGTTATGTATCTGTTCTTATTATTATGGGTGTCTATCTATAACATGTATGGTTGAGTATGGTTGCATATGTAGCAGAGTATGTATTCATACTTTTCGCAGTCAATACTATTTTACCATTCTGGAATCCAGGTATCAAAAGGCTATTGAATTGGCATCTCAAGCACTTTACCCAATGAGCTGTCTCTGCTGCCCAAACATTTGTGTTTGAAAAGTCATATAAAAGAGAAAATTAGATTTAAAAAATAGCTGAGTCAGATTTCTAAATAGCTGAGCTAATATTTTAGTCACAAGTGTTTGTCCTTGTATTTAAAAAGAACAGACATTTTAAACTATAGGTCTTTTCTCTTTAGACTCTGAGAAAGCACACATGAACATAATTTAAATCCCTCTTTACTGTCAAGGTTAGCACTAAAGTCCTCTAAGTCTGGTCACCAGTGTGTGTATTTTGTGGAAGCTGGTATCAGTGACATTGCCCACCATCCAAAAATTCAATCCAACTCCAACCTGTATCCTTAAGAAACAATTCTGAAGGCAGCATAAAATCCTTGGGACACTTGATGCTAATTATGTATTTGATTAGCCAATAAACCTAATATTTACACAGTAATGCCAGTGAGTCAATTACTACTTAATGTATTAGCACCTCAAATGTCTTTAATCTTTGACTTCAAGAAGCTTACTTTCTGTTAGAGTGAGATGAATATCTATTTACTTGCCCACCTTGAGCGGCCAAGCTCAACAATTCTATGACTACTACCCATGAGACAGTTGATTTCCTGAAACATTAACTAACTTGACTTTCACCAAACAGAGTGAGAAGAAGAAACATGCTTAAATTCCACCCTTAAATTCGAAACTTGGAGGCCTGAGTGAAGTATTTCTGTGTTCTACACATAGCTGATTTTCAGACATAGAGAATAGAGGAAACCAGATTATGTCTTCTCCAGGAGAATGTCTGCTTAACCTGGCACTTAACTTTCTGAGGCAGTCTCTAGTGCCACTTAAGTTGAAATCACTGTGATCTATCTAACTGGGGACAGGTTGGATTAGAAAGACATTTACTAGTTGTTACATCTAGCTTGTCCTTGTGTGCTCAAGGCAGAGACCACACAACTATTTTCTGATCTGGGACCTAAGCTCCCAGGAACATCCTTCCCGCCACCATGTTATTCTTATGTGTGTTACCCATGTCTGCAACTCCCTGGCTCCTCAATATTTCATTTCTATTCAAATACATGGGTTTTGAACATTTGTCAAGATCTGTCAGATTAGATCTAATTTTCTTATGAAAAAAATTGCAGAATATACTTTGAAACTCATAAAATAAAACGTGGGAAGTCTAACATCCCTTTAGAGGCTTCTCGTTTATATGTGCTTATGTATAACTGGGTATTTCTGCATAATTAATTGTTGTGATTAACAGTTTCTCTGTGTGTTCTCTATTATAACTCTAATTGGTACACCTGACCTAGATACCAATTCTGTCCAATGTATTTAAATTTCTCAGCTATAGCTGACCAATATCAAGTATCTCTGCAAAGCCAAATTTCACTTCAGTGTTTCTAGTATCTTATTAATGACAGCTGATTCTTTCCCATCTAAACATTTCCATGTATTCTTAACTCAAAATATGCAATGTTCTCAACAGTCATTAAGTGAGTTTCAAACTTTCCTCTGGAATTGTACAAGCTAGGTCTTAATAGTCTGGACTTCTCTCAAAAGTCTTATCTTCCAGGATCCCAAAAACAGCCCATCAAGATTGAACATGCACTCTCTTTTCTTGCCCCAATTTCCAAAGTCCTTCTATGATCTACCCAGGAAGGTCAGGTGTGTCACAGAAATTCCCCTTATCCTGGTCCCAGTTTCTGTTCTACTTGTGGTTTCTATTACTGTGATAATACAGCATGATCAAAAGCAAGTTGGGAGGAAATGGTTTATTTGGTTTACACTTCCACACCACTGTCCATCATTGAAAGAAGTCAGAGCAGGAACCTTGAGGGAGGAGCTGATGCAGAGACCATGGAATACTGCTTATTGGCTTTCTCACCATAGATTGTGTAGCCTGCTTTCTTATAGATTAAAAAACCACCAGGACCCTGTACCCACAGTAGACTTGCACTCACACATCAACCACTAATTGAGGATAGACTCCCAGCAATGAGGGATATGGAGCCTGAACCATTATAAATCACACCAAAATGAAAAATTCTGGTTAACATGCCAATAAAAGTGGTGGAAATCTCATGAGATTCAAATGTTAGATAAAGAGCTACAAGAGACTAATCACTCCTGAGAGAGCTAGAATAGGTCTTCTCTAGGGATAATGCACTGGGAGGTTATTCAATTACAAGAGGTCATCCCTAAATAAATACACACATGAGCAACACTTAATGAATTCAGTGTATTGGTTTGAATGTGTGTGCAGCATTAATTAAAGAAGAGGTCATGAAATGAAAAGGGTATGGAACAGAAAGGGGCGGAAGTGTGAGGAAGGGTAGAAATAATATAAATACAGTTCTCAAGTATGAAATTTCCAAAATATATCTGCTAATATAAATGTGAATATATATTTGAATTATATATGTATATATGAAAAATTTTAGTTTCTACTATAAAATTGTCTTCCTTCTCTGTCAGTCTGGTTAACGTTTTATATAATATCTATCTCTAACATTTACTTTTTTTTTTAATAATTTATTTTTTATTTCTTCAAGTTACATCTCAAT
>CAJQZJ010032746.1:4831611-4847306 GCA_907164525.1 Lophiomys imhausi
ACACACACACACACACACACACACACACACACACACACACACACACACACAAATGATGGTAGTGTATGTGACCTCAAAAAAGGATAACTGAGTTTATTACAATCACCATCAACTAAGTTGCTTAGAAAAATCCCTCAGACCACCTCTGTTAATTGAAAGATAAATTATTTTCTATGTGATGATTCTGAAGACAGAAAAGATCAGCTTGTAGTGGCTTCTAAATTGCCTCATGATGAATCAATCATCATAATCATTTCATTTCTCTTCATGTTTAATGCTAAGTATATCCAGTAAAACACTGTTAAAAGTCTCTAGGAATGGAACTCACCTTGGGGTTAATAGAGAGTGCTGTTTTTCACAATTAACTGTTTGGCCTTGGATCCTACCTTTTCTACTGGATATTAGAAGTGCTACAACTGTTAAACATTTTCCCATAGTGTTGTTTATTTCTGCCTTTGGTTCTGAACTGTTAATGAACATGGGAAAGTAAACCTTAAAATGTTTCAATTCTCTAGTTACACAAAATTAGTGGTGTCTACCAAGTTTCACTGGTTTTTAGTGACAAATGTAGGACTGTAGATGGAGATGTGTTAAAGGATTAGTTTGCAAAGAGTGTATTTACCAGTAATTGCATATGCATGCCAGGGCTCCTTTCTAGGTATTCATTTGTCCGAAAGAATAATGATTCTGTCTTCTTGTGCTAGATGGGAATTTGCATCAGCCTCTAGCAGAAACACATTATTTGGCTCTGTATATCTATAGTCTGTGAAGAAACTATCTCCAGAATGTCACCTCACATTTACTGCGATTTCCATGAAAGAGTTAATCTATGAAGGCTCACTGCTACCCTCACCCCCTACTTTTAATAACATATAAGAGTGGAAGTATTTCAGAGTTAAAGTTGTTCTCTGGTTCAGAAGAAAAACAATACATCTCTAAAAAGCAGATAGCTTGAATAGAGGAAGAAATTGCCCTGATGATCCACATAAGAACTAATCAGAAACTGTAGCGATACTGTTCAAAAGTGTGCAAATGTTTTCAATACCATTATTAATGTTTGATTCACAACATCTGGGAAAGAGATAAGTAGTTATTTTCAAACAGTGGGGCCAGATCTGAGTAGAACAGACTTTCCCTGGTTCAGTAGACGAGTGATGAAGTCACAACTTAATCTTGAACAGAAGCAGTGGAGACTTTTCATCCTTTCGCTGCAGGTGGATCTTCACACTTTTCATATCTTGCAAGCGGCAGAGAAATGGAATTGGAACTGAAAAGGCAGGTGACAAATGGAAAGAGTAGATTACATGGATCCTGAACAGAGAAAGAAGCACCAACTTCAACATTTCTTGGATTTGATTATTATCCCCCTGAAAGTCCCCTTGATGCTTGGCCAGCCCTGCAGTATGTAGTAGACTCTGTGTAGCAGGAAGAAGATTGATGATTGTAGACAATGTTTAAGCTTTTTAGACTGATCTCCTAACTGGAACTACTATTTATGCCTTGACAAATTTTTGGATAGAACAGCTTCTCATCCATTCTACATGCTCTATCATTGGACATGTGATGAATACAGTAAAGCAGGAAAGCTGATGTAAATAATTCTGTCTTTAGGTCTGGGGGAGGCACAGCTTTTAGAAAACTTCCTCAGGATAGATTTTTTAAAAATGATAGTTGTCGCAAAAAATGAATAGAGGCAAGTAGTGAAGGAGGCCTGTACAAAGTTCTGAGGCTGCAAGTTGTTTGTCTCTAGTGCATAGTAAGGAAAATGATAGTAATGAGGAGGCAAGAATCTACTCCCACAGGGTCTATAACTTAATAACATGATGATTAAATGTATCATTATGGCAGGAAATAAACATGAAATGTGTAAAGTTATCTTTGTGTTTGTGATGATTAATGCTAATTATTAAAAAGAATGCACAACTTTGTATTCTCAAGAGAGGTGCTTTAATTCCTATTTTATTGAAAATTGTCCAGTCAGTTTATAGAATAGGCAACTTGGTTTTCATACAGATCTCTTAGCAAGTAGGGGGGCTAATCTCAGTCATAGACTTTGTTACCTGTTAGTGGGACACTTTACCCTAGTTGAGCTGCCATATTGGGCCCCAGAGTAAGAGGAAGCTCTTAGCCCTCATATGACTGATGAACTGTGAGGGCAGATATGTGGGGCCCCCCACACCAGGGAGGGGGAGGATAGATGTGAGAAGTTATAGAGAATGGGAGGTAGGAACTGGGAGGGGAGGACAGAGGAGGTCTGTGATCAAGATGTAACTTGAATTAATAAATAAATGTCAAAAAATATGGCCTCACATTTGACCACTGTTTCAGAGATCTGTCTTCTACATCAACAGCTCCTGTACCAAGTGAAGAGAAAGAGGCAAGAGAGAAAATATTTGAAATGAGTCATTATCACTGTCTTTGTGACCCCCTCCTGCCTAGGTCTTCATACCTTTCAGACTACACTGATGGTGGTCAGCCTCTGGGTCGCAAGCATGACATTGGTGGCATTTTTCCTATACAGTATGTGAACATTTATTGAGGCCTACTGCCCAGACTGCTGATCTAGAATTCTTATTCCTAGCAAAGCCCTCACCAATATCCAGCCCCACATGCTAAATGATCAGTATATAGGCTCCAGGGGAGCCAAGCAGCCATCTTTCTAAGTGATTTGATTTTTTGTTTTGTTTTGTTTTCCACAATTTTAATGTCATTAAGATTATTAATTTTAGTGTTTCTGGGTTTTATTTTATTTTATTTTATTTTTATTTTCATTTTCCATCCCAATCATAGCCTCCTCCTTCCCCTCCTCTGGGCCCTGCTCTCCTGCCCCCTTCTCCTATACCCCCTCCCATTCTCCACAGAAAAGGGGAGCACTCTCCTCCCCCTCCTTATTGCCCCTACGTAGTATATCCAGATGCAACAGATCTGAATGATTCCTCTTCCATTTAAGACAGACATTACAGCCACATTGAGAGGAAGTGAACAAAAATTAGACCTCATAGTCCTTGCCAGAAACAGCCCCCACTCCACTTGCTAAGGGTTCACATGATGATCAACCTGCCTATCAGTTACATGTGTGACATATGTGTAGGGGGCCTAGGGCCCATTCATGCATGCCCTTTTAATGGTGGTTCAGATTCTGTGAGCCCCCATGGAGCTAGGTAGTTGACTCTGTTTTATTGTGGAGCTCTTATCTCCTCTGGGTCTTTCTATCATTCCCTTCCCCCCATTCTCCTCAAGATCCCCAGTGTTCTGTCAAAGGTGTGTCAGTGATTCTCAGCCTTTATTTGGATTCTCTGCTGCATGGAGGTTCTCAAAGGACAGTTGGGCTATGCGGCTGTCTGTAATCATAGCAGAGTATCAATTATAGTGATAGGACTTGGTTCTCTCCCTTGGAGTAGGTCTAAGGTTGGACCACTCGTTAGATGGTCAATCCCTCAATGTTTGCTATATCTTTATCTCCTACATCTATAAGCCTCAATGTCTGCACATATTGTATACAGGATAAATTTTGGGTTGAAGGTTTTGTGGATGGGTTGGTTATCCCCTCCCTCCCCTAGAAATCCTACCTAGCTAATGAGAATTCACTTTATTTTCCACATCTCCAGTTAGTAGAAGTCTCATGGAGAGTTATCCCCATCTCCCCCAAGGACTCTACCTTGTAGTCAGTCTCAGAGATGAGCCCCCTTGGTTTCCTAAAACTTACTCAGAAGTGGAAAGAGAAAAGGCAATAGAAGTAGATAAAGAGAGGGAACCAAATAGGAGATGGAAAGAGGAGGGAAAGGAGTGGGGGTATCAGCTATGGGGAAAGAGGGATCAGGTGGTGAATGGACTGGGTGAAAGATGTTATTTGATTTTTTTTCTTTTTCTTTTTGTTTGATTTTTTTCTAGACATGGTTTCTCTGTGCAGCCCTGGCTGTCCTGGAACTCACTCTGTATACCAGGCTGGACTCATAGAGAACTGCCTGACTCTGCCTCCCAAGATTTGGAATTAAAGACATGTGCCACCACTGCCTGGCTCTTTGTTTTCTTCATTCTAGGGAAAGCTAAGAAATGGAGGACAAGTTTACCACCCAGGCAGAGACTTAACAAAGAAACCAAATTTCCACTACAGTGGGTCTATCCATGATATTTTGCAGCTTCCTCGTCATTTGTGGGAAGACCTCCATGTATCTACTAGTATAAATATAGACCCATGTGTATATGGGCAGTGAATCCCTTTGAGATTTTTGTTGGAATTCTAATACTACATTTAAGAGTGAAACAGTGTTGAGCTGCATTTATCTGATGATTAAGGATGTTGAGCATTTCTTCAAGTGCCTCTTGGCCATTAGAGATTCCCCTTGTGAATTCTCCATTTAGGTCTGTTCTCTATTTTTTTAAATAGGATTATTTGGTTTCTTGGCATTTAATTTCTTGAGTTCTTTGTAAATTAAGGACATTAGCCCTCTCTCAGAAGTGGGGTTGGTAAAGATTTTTTCCAAACTGCTTTTTTTTTGAATGACAAAGTGTCCTTTGCCTTACAGAAGCTTTTCTGTTTCAAGAGGTTCCATTTATTGATTGTTGCTCTTAGAGCCTGAGCCACTGGATTCTGTTCAGGATATTGTCACATTGCCAATGAATTTGAGGCTTTTTCCTACTTTCTCTTCTATTACATTTAGTGTGTCAGGTTTTATCTTAAGGTCTTTGATCCATCTGGACTTAAGTTTTGTGCAAGGTGATAAGTATGGGTCGATTTATATCTCACATCTTTCAGAATGGCTAAGATCAAAAACTCAAATGACAGCCCATGTTGACGAGGTTGTGTAGAAAGGGGAACACTCCTCCATTGCTGGTGAGAGTACAAACTTGTACAACCACTATGGAAATCAATCTTAGAAAACTTGGAAAACCTCTACCTCAAGACCCAGCTATATCACTTCTGGGTATACATGCAAATGATTCCTCACCAAACCACAAGAGCACCTCTTCATCTATGTTCATAGCAGCCTTATTTATAATAGCTAAACTGGAAACAACCAAGATGTTCCTCAACCAAAGAATGGATTAAAAAAAAAACTGTGAGACAAGCAACATTTGCCTATCTAAATACGAGAGATGGATAGAGCATCTTCAAAAACCCCAAGAGATCTGCAGAATATGGCATTCAAAGATGTTATCTTAAATTAAGATTTTCTTTTTTTTTTGATATCGAGACATATCAGCTCCTGACAGCACCCCCTATTCTACTCCAAGTAGAAGATAAGCATCGAAGAATCTCCAGTGTGAGATGGTTGAATTAGTGGCAAGCCTATCTCTTGGCATGAAAAAACCCCTTGCTCCAACTGAAGACAGACTGCTGTCCAAAAAGGACAAAACTTGGTAGCAGGGAAGTCGACAGCCTAGCTCTGCCAAGACAGGGTAGGTAAGTCCTTCATAATCCCTGCTCTACAACAAATGTCTGTCAGAGAAACAGGACCCAAAGGCTGAAGACTGATGCAGGAATGTATGGAGAGAAAATGGGAACTGTCCAGGCAGTCACTGGTATGTCATTTCTTAGTTTTGGAAGCTGCAGGCCCTGCACTTCCTATATAAGCAGATATATTTATCCCTCTCAGGTCTCTGAGGTGGTTGAAGAATAGACAGCTAGAGTCTCATAGTTAAATTTTGAGTTGTTTAGGAATCAAGAGGGTGTTATAGATCTAAGAAGATACTCTTAAAAGTGTGTTGCAAGTTAGTATGAATGTTGAGTCAGATATAGACCTTTAAACTCATGGAGATGGTTAGATAGTAGAATGTTAAAGTCAGGGGCCAAATATGTATAAACTGGACATTGGGAAGGTATACTGGGCCATTTAACTCTCATAAATGTGGCATATTTATATCTGTTGTTTTGTATAGTATTTACTGTTATAAGAGAAGGAACCATCTGTTGGACTGAAAGGGGAAACTTCTGGGGGGAAGAGGGTGGAAGGGCAGGATAGGAAGGGGAAATAGGGAAGGGTTTGTGACTGAGATGTAACTTGAAGAAAAAAATAAAGTATTTAAAAAAAAAACTGTGGTACATTTACACAATGGAATACTACTCAGCTATCAGAAACAAGGAAATCATGCAATTTGCAGCCAAATGGATGGGACTACAAAAGCTCATCCTGAGTGAGCTAACCCAGACTCATAAGGATGCACATGGCATCTATTCACTTATAATTGGATTTTAGCCATATAGTACAGGATAACTATCCTACAACCAACAGACTGAAAGGAAGAGGAACATAGACTTTGTTACCTGTTAGTGGGACACTTTCCCCTATTGGAGCTGCCATGTAGGCCCCCAGTGAATGAGGAAGCTCTTAGCCCCCATATGACTGATGAACTGGTGTGGGGGATTGATATGTAGGGATACCCCACTCAGTAGAAGTAGGATAGGAGAATGGAGGGAGAAGGTGGGAGGGTGGGACTGGGAGGGTAGAAAGAGGGCACTGTGATGGAGGTATAACTTGAAGTAATAAATAAATGTTTTTTTTTTTTTTTTTTTAAAGAGGAATCATTTTTCAAGAATAACCAAGTCAATAGATCAAGGTAAATTTGGTATTACTCATACTTGTTAAATAATAGGTGTACTCTAATGCATCGAAGGTAGATTTAGAAAAACTGACCTATGTTTGAATGTTAGCCACTGGTTGCTGTCTTCTTCATTATAGAATAACTTTCTTCAGTGCTTTCAGCTACATATGTAAAAATTAGGACAGTAATACAACTACTTTATATCATCATTTTGAAAAGTAGATGAGTCTATCTTTCAAAAGCATTCATAAGACTGCTAATATTTAGTGAGTTTAGATTATTACAAGAACCTTGATCTATAACCATTATGACCAACCCTCCAAACAACAACCTTCACTGATGATCTCAAATATCACATTCAAAGAATACAAGATGAGGATAGTAGAGTAGCACAGAAGCAGAAGTAACATAAAGACAATGGAGCAGACCAACCAAAACTTTCAAGGATTGAAAATAGCAAGATTCATGTAGATATGAATAATGAGGGTCATTTTCATTGTGAATTGTTGAGTTCTTTGAGGAACATGAGGAGAAGCTAAAGGAGTTAAGACGATTTTGACATTTTGGTCTGATAACCTTAAAAATAAACTTTGAGGATCCAAGATGGTGGCGGCCTGCACGGACGCATTTTGAACTTGGGGAAAACAGCCATAAAAGCACAGAGTTGTAGGATGCTGTGCAAAAATCTGAGGGACTAGACCCACTGGGGTCTCACCCAGTCCCCAAGGGACCATTAAAAGTCCCTGGGCAAAGCTCTCCCCCGACCTCTCTCAGACATGGAAGCCGCTGAATCCGGGAATTGGGAACTCCCATCCTGAGAGATCCCTGGTAAGATTGACTCTAATACCCAGCGGGCAGATTCAGACCCCACACGGGATCAATCACCAGCCTACTGGGCACCACACACCCCACGCGGACCTTATAGCTATTTAGAAAAGGTTGCAGATCTGTGGGAGTCTTAGCAAAGGCGGCAGTGGTGCGCACTGTGGGGGATCGGAGGCTGCGGCAGATTCAGACCCCAATCTATGGGATCACTCACTAGCCTACTGGGTCCCACACACCCCACGTGGACCTTCCACCTATGTAGAAAAAGTTGCACCTGTGGGAGTCCTAGCAGTGCACTACAGCGGTGGTGGGGCAGAGGTGCGCGCCTGCAGTGAAGAGGCAGGACGGAAGTGAGCACAGTGAAGCAGCGGGGCAGCGTGCGCACAGAGGCGGGACTCTCTGCAGAGGCGCGCAGAGACTGAGGGTTCCAAAACATGGAGGCCAGAAGCCAGGGGACCACAGCTGTATTCTGGAAAGCCCAGACATAATCAGGCATGGAGTTGGGCCCTCTCCAACTCCTTGGGGACCTCCAGAGTCTACAGAATCTGTGCCTGGGCAAACAGGACCATACCACCAGAGCCACTGCAGGCTGCACACTCAGTGTGCAACATAGAGAGGTCTAACTTGGGAGCAGTGAAACAATCCTGGGCCATTCCTCATTACCTGGGAATAGGTTGCCCAGCTCACAGTGCTTCAAGTTATTAGGAGCACAGTGACCCTGAGATCCCCCTGTAAGCAATGACAGATCGCCAAGCAATTCCATTGCTACACCAAAGCACCCCCTGTGGATCCAAGCCCAGAAGACAATGGGAACAGACAGCTAAAAACATTCATATGGCCAAAGGTCCAAGAAAAAAAAAGAAATCAAGGAAATATGACTCCAACAACGCAAAACTATCCTAGTTCATCCAATTCTGATGACCTCACCACAGCAGAAACACATGAAAACAATGACAATTCTACATTATGGAAAGTGATAGAGTCCCTTCAAGAAGAACTTAAATCTATGACGGAATTCAAAGAAGCCACAATTTCACAAACAAAAACAAACAAACAAAAAAAAGGATAACACCATTAGAGAGCTCCAAGCCAAGGTGGCACACTTGAACATGAAAAGGACAGGGCAATGAAAGATTTCCAGGCAAAGACAAGTAAACTGGAGGAGGAAATGTACAAAACAAATAAAACCATTCAAGTCATGAAAATGGAAATGGAAACAATAAAGAAAACACAGTCAGAGTTAAAAGTGGGAATGGAGAATCAAGGGAAGAGAACAGGAACTACGGATGTGAGTATCAAAAATAGGATTCAAGAGATGGAAGACAGGATCTCAGGCATGGAAGATTTGATGGAAGAACTCAGTACAACATTCAAAGAAAATGAGAAAGCTAAAAAAACTCTGACCTACAACATCCAAGAAATCAAGGACTCAATGAAAAGATAGAACCTAAGAATTAATTATAGGCATAAAGAGAAGACTCCCTACTCCAAGGTCCAGGAAATGTCTTCAACAAAATGACAGAAGAAAACTTCCCAAACCTGAAGAAAGAGATGCCAGTAAAAATCCAAGAGGCTTACAGAACACCAAACAAATTAGATCAGAAAAGAAACTCCTCTCGCCACATAATAATTGAAAGGCAAAATGTACAGAAGAAAGAATATTAAAAGCTGTAAGAGAAAAAGGTCAAGTCACATACAATGGCAGACCCATCAGAATTACACTAGACTTCTCAGAAACTTTAAAAGCTAGAAGGGCCTTGAGAGATGTCCTACAAGCCCTGACAGAACATATGTGCCCAGCTAGACTACTGCACCCAGCAAAACTCTCTATCAACATAGATGGAGAAAATAAGATATTCCGTGACAAAATCAAATTTAAAAACCTAAGTCAAATGGACAATTTTATCGATAGATTCCACCTACCAAAACTAAATCAAGATCAGATTAACAGATTAAACAGCCCAATAACACCTAAGGAAATAGAAACAGTCATTAAAAAATCTCCCAACCAAAAAAAGCCCAGGGCCAGATGGCTTTAGCACAGAATTCTACCGGACCTTCAAAGAGGAGCTAACACCAACACTCTTCAAACTCTTTCACCAAATACAATCAGAAAGAACACTGCCAAACTCATTCTATGAGGCCACAGTCATCCTGATTCCTAAACCACATAAAGACCCAACAAAGAAAGAGAACTTCAGACCAATCTCCCTCATGAACATAGATGCAAAAATATTTAATAAAATACTAGCAAACCGAATACAAGAACACATCAAAAGTATCATACACCATGATCAAGTAGGCTTCATTCCAGGAATGCAGGGATGGTTCAACATACGAGAGTCTATCAATGTAATTCACCGTATAAACAAGATGAAAGAAAAAACCACATGATAATCTCGCTAGCTGCAGAAAAAGCATTTGACAAAATCCAACACCCCTTCATGCTAAAAGTTCTGGAGAGAATGGGCATACAAGGACCGTACTTAGAAATAATAAAGGCAATATAGAGCAAGCCAGTGGCCAACATCAAATTAAATGGAGAGAAACTTGAAGCATTTCCTCTAAAATCAGGGACAAGACAAGGATGTCCACTTTCACCATATCTCTTCAATATAGTACTTGATGTTCTTGCTAGAGCAATAAGACAACTAAAAGAGATCAAGGGGATACAAATTGGAAACGAAGAAGTCAAATTATTCCTATTTGCAGACAATATGATAGTATATATAAGGGACCCCAAAAATTCCACCAGAGAACTCTTACAGCTGATAAACACCTTCAGCAAGGTGGCTGGATACAAAATTAACTCAAAAAAATCAGAAGCCCTTCTACATACAGCAAACAAATGGGCTGAGAAAGAAATAAGGTAAACAACCCCCTTCACAATAGCCACAAACAATATAAAATACCTGGGGGTAACTCTAACCAAGCAAGTAAAGGACTTGTACAACAAGAACTTCAAGCCCTTGAAGAAAGAAATGGAAGAGGCCTTTAGAAGATGGAAAGATCTCCCATGCTCGTGGATAGGTGGGATCAACATAATAAAAATGGCCATCCTACCAAAAGCAATATATAGATTCAATGCAATCCCTATCAAAATACCAACACAATTCTTTATAAACCTGGAAAGAGCTATTCTCAAGTTCATATGGAACAACAAAAAGCCCAGAATAGCTAAATTAATCCTGTACAATAAAAAAAAAATATCTGGAGGTATAATCACCCCAGATTTCAAGCTCTACTACAGAGCAATAATAGTAAAAACAGCATGATATTGGTATAGAAACAGACCAGTAGATCAATGGAATCGAATTGAAGACCTAGAAATGGACCCACACACCTATGGCCACCTAATTTTTGACAGAGACGCCAAAACCACACAATGGAAGAAGGACAGCATCTTCAACAAATGGTGCTGGTCCAACTGGATGTTCACTTGGAAAAGAATGAAATTAGACCCATACTTATCACCTTGTACAAAACTTAAATCCAACTGGATCAAACCTTAACATAAGGCTGGTCACACTAAATCTACTAGAAGAAAAAGTGGGAAAAACCCTTGAACTCATTGGCACAGGTGACAACTTCCTGAACAGAACACCAACAGCTCAGGAACTGAGACCAACAATCAATAAATGGGACCTCATGAAACTGAAAAGTTTCTGTAAGGCAAAAGACACAGTCATTCGAACAAAACGGCAGCCTACAGACTGGGAGAAAATATTCACCAACCCCACCCCACATCTGACAGAGGGCTAGTATCCAAAATCTACAAAGAACTCAAGAAATTAAATGCCAAGAAACCAAATAATCCAATCAAAAAATGGGGGACGGAGCTAAATAGAAAATTCACAAAGGAGGAATCCCTAATGACCGAGAGACACCTGAAGAAATGCTCAACCTCCTTAATCATCAGAGAAATGCAATTCAAGACGACTCTGAGATTCCATCTCACACCTGTCAGAATGGCTAAGACCAAAAGCGCAAATGACAGCACATGGTGCCAAGGGTGTGGAGAAAGGGGAACCCTCCTCCATTGCTGGTGGAGTGCAGGCTTGTACATCCACTATGGAGGTCAGTATGGTGATATCTTAGAATTCTTGGACTAGCTTTGCCTCAGGCCCCAGTCATACCTCTTCTGGGTATACATCCAAATGACTCCTCAGGTAATCATAAGGAAGTCTCCTCATCTATGTTCATAGCAGCCTTATTTGTAATAGCTAGAAACTGGAAACAACCCAGATGTCCCTCAACTGAAGAATGGATTTAAAAAATTGTGGTACATCTACACAATGGAATATTACTGAGCTATCAGGTCAATGAAATTATGCAATTTGCACCCAAATGGATGGAACTAGAAAAGCTCATCCTGAGTGAGCTAACCCAGACTCAGAAGGATGCACATGGCATCTATTCACTTATAGTAGGAAGTGGTATGCCTGGGTTCTGAGGCAAAGCTATTCCACGATTTATAAGATATCGCGAGACTGACCTCCATAGTGGTTGCACAAGCCTGCACTCCCACCAGCAATGGAGGAGAGTTCTCCTTTCTCCACACCCTTGCCAGCATGTGCTGTCATTTGAGCTTTTGATCTTAGCCATTCTGACAGGTGTGAGATGGAATCTCAGAGTCGTCTTGAGTTTCATTTCTCTGATGATTAAGGATGTTGAGCATTTCCTCAGGTGTCTCTCGGTCATTAGGGATTCCTCCTTTGTGAATTCTCTATTTAGCTCCATCCCCCATTTTTTGATTGGATTATTTGGTTTCTTGGCATTTAATTTCTTGAGTTCTTTGTAGATTTTGGATATTAGCCCTCTGTCAGATGTGGGGTTGGTGAAGATTTTCTCCCAGTCTGTTGGTTGCCGTTTTGTTCGAATGACAGTGTCTTTTGCCTTACAGAAGATTTTTCAGTTTCATGAGGTCCCATTTATTGATTGTTGATCTCAGGTCCTGAGCTGTTGGTGTTCTGTTCAGGAAGTTGTGGCCTGTGCCAATGAGTTCGAGAGTTTTTCCCACTTCTTCTTCTAGTATATTTAGTGTGACCAGCCTTATGTTAAATATATCTTTTTAAATCAAAGATGTTAAAAATTAAATCAGGTTTATATACTTTTAAATGTACTAGCTGTTGCACCTAAATAAGGTTCAGTGAGTTTTCCTTTTCTGTGTTAGCTTACAAGATTCACATTTTAGCGTTCAGAATTTGATTTGCTGATTCAAAGTTAATTGAAAAGTATTTTTCTTTATATTCTGATCATTATTACAGAAAATTACCTATAACCTAGTGAAAAGAAAGTGAAGCAACAATAAAGAGATGGGTAAGGATATCCATCATAAAACTAAACAAGGGGAAGACTGTCCAAAGGAAAGTTGAGATGTTCTAGTGATGATGAGTCTTAGAGAGTATTTAATGGAGCCTGAATATGCTTGCTCAGCTAAGCAAAGTGAACGAAAGCAATAATCCTGTTGTCAACTTCATGAAGAAGCAACAATTAATTTGAAAGCATACCTATTCACTTACCTTTGTTGAATATTGTCCAAATTGCATAAAGTTGTATAAAGTACAAATCTGGCATGCATAGAAAATTGTCAAAAAATTTAATGCTTGTTAGTTTCTGTTTTCTTCCCCCTTATCATCTACATTCAATACATATTGAAGGTAAAATTATGTTTGGCATTTAGTAAAGATATCTTTTGTAAAGTAATTTTTTAATGAAATCAAAATTAAGATTAAAAAGTGCCAAAAGAAAATTCACAGCACAGTACAGATCCCATGAGAAGGACAGCAAAATGAGCCTGCAATTAGATAAAATGGCATCCTTTCAAAGACGCTCATTATTAAATATTCAAGATTATGTGCATTAGTGAGGACATAAACTCATAGTCATACCTTCTACAGGGGCTCTGACAGTAACCATTAGAGAGACATTAAGTGAAACTTTGAAAAGAGAAGACAATTCAAGAAATAGACCAATTTGAACATCTCAAAGGTGCTACCTACTTTAATGGCACATTTATGGAACAAAAGACAAAAGAAAATCAGAAAGAAAAAATCATTTAGAGACCAAGTGGCCACTGTCCATTGATTGAGAGTTCACACTTTAAATCATCTTGACAGCTGCAGAAAGAATATAGCTTTCTCAGAAGGTAGTTCTTGAATTCTGTTTTAAAAAAATATATAAGAATAAAAGGATACCAAAACTGACCTAAAATTACTGTGAAATTCAACTGCAAACAATATTCTATACTATGGAACTAGAGCCAGATAAAAACATTTAAATATTAGATACAGGCAAATGTCACAGTTCACTATGCAGTCTTTTTTTTTTTTCCACTCCTTAGAATCTATTTCTCCTACCAGTAATATGTTGCCTTACATTCAGCGTAAGGTAAATCTTTTTTCTTTTCCAGATTATCTAGTTTTATGACAACCTAACTTTTCCTTATCAGCGGTATTTATTATGATTATGTTCATTCCAAAGCTCATAGTTTAGACTGTAAAGAGAATGCAACATCACTATTCTTCATTTATCATGGTATAAATGCAAGCATTTCCTACCAAACTGTATACTGTATGAAGTACACCAGAGACAAATGAAGAAGACAAAGCCTAGTTTGCTTTTCATCTGACTCTATTGTGACCAATAGCATTGTTTTGCATGCTGTAGCTTGCTTTCATTTGGAATGCTGAAAGATCGGACCTGTATTCACAATACATTTATACTCACAAAGAAAGCTGGAGAAATGAGGAAATTATATAAATGATTTGAATGAAAGGCCAATTTTCATTTGAATTATAAGACAATCAAAAACATGCCTTAATGATTAGTTATTTGAGTGCAAATTACAATGTATCTGGAAATTATTTCATTATCTTGGTCTTGTTAATGGACTTTTTCACTTATAATTTAGGCTAAAATGTAATTGATACAATACTAACAAATCATATGAATATTAAATGAGCTGATTTCTTTGTTCTTTTTTTGTTTTATATATATATATACACACACACAAACATATATATATTTATTTTTTAGCCCAATTTTTAAGTTTATGTATAGCTTTATCATATTCTTTCTCTCCCCAAAGTCCTTCCAGATCCTCTCTCCCTTCTTAACCACCAAAGTAAGTTCTTTCTGAAAAAAAAAAAGACAAAAATGCAATACAACAGGGAAAACCTGAAAAACCATGAAAACAAAATACCCTCACAACCCCCTCAAAAACAAAACAAAACAAAATAAACAAGCAAATAAACAAACAAAAGCCAACACCAAATTGTAACCAAAAGAACACAAAAAAACTCTAGAGTCCATTACATGTTGGTCAACTCCTCTTGAACATGAGATCTGCCCTGAAATATGTGACATACCTTTGTCACTCCTTTGGAGGAAACTTAAGTCTCCTTCTCCCAGCAAGTACAAATAACAGCTCAGTTATTAACCAGTACCATAGTGGCTAAAGTTTCATTCGTTCATTCATTTATCCATTTTCCATTCACTCATTCATTTAAAAAAATATAACAAAATAAAAAATTAGTAAGATAAAAAAAATCTATCACATTGAAGTTGTACAAGATAAACCAACAGAAAAAAAGAGCCCAAGAGAAGACATAAGAATCAGAGACTCACTTTTTTTGCACACTCAGGAATGGCATATCATCACTAACCTGGAAGTCACATTATAAGCACAGAAGACCTGGTACAGATTTGTGCAGGTCCTGTGCATGACGATTCAGTCAATGAAATGAATTTATGTACAGTTTTCATCAAAATCTAGATGATGAAATGAGTCATTATGTAGAAAATATGTGGAAGGGTAGTATTACCAACTTTGGTAGATATTCTCATGATCCAGTAGTATAAGGAATGCTAGTCACAAAAATTATGCTATCAAAATTTTCCTTACATTATCAAAAATGAAACTCTCAACTGTTATTCTGAAACCATAAAGTCAAATACATGGTAACCTTTATGTACATGAGGAAAATAAAAATAAAAAGTCATAATAAAACTAGTTTTTTTTATATAAGTACTTTATTTTTTTTCTTCAAGTTACATCTCAGTTGCAAACCCTTCCCTATTCCCCCTTCCTGTCCCACCCTTCCACCCTCTCCCCCCCCAACAGCTTCTCTTTTCATTCCAACAAATGGTTCTTTCTCTTATAACAGTAAATTATATACAAAACAGCAGAATTAAATATGCCACATTTATGAGAGTTAAATGGCCCAGTATACCTTCCCAATGTCCAGTTTATACATATTTGGCCCCTGACTTTAACCATCTACCTTCTAACCATCTCCATGAGTTTAAAGTTCTATAACTGACTT
>CAJQZJ010032746.1:4851181-4933043 GCA_907164525.1 Lophiomys imhausi
GGTATACTGGGCCATTTAACTCTCATAAATGTGGCATATTTATATCTGTTGTTTTGTATAATACTTACTGTAATAAGAGAAGGAACCATCTGTTGGACTGAAAGGGGAAACTTCTGGGGGAAGAGGGTGGAAGGGCGGGATAGGAAGGGGGAATAGGGAGGGGTTTGTTACTGAGATGTAACTTGAAGAAAAAAAAATAAAGTATTTAAAATAAAAAAAATATTAAAGAAATAAGAGTTTAGAGTTTTTGGCTACATTAAAGGGAGTTTCTGGCATTGGAATGTAGTGAAGGGTAGTGATATTGACTAACTTTATAAACTAGTAAATATTGTTTTTACAAATTAGACATTTTAAAACCCAAAATCTATAAGGAGTCACTTTTTATTTTCCCCAGATGTTTAAGCAATTTATAAATAACATGATGATATGTGCTGTAAGAGACTGAAACTCACATAATCAGGAATTACAGTAGCCATGGAACAGGATTGTTTCTTTAAAAGCACAAAAAAACATTATTATCCACTGATATAACTTTAACCTCTTTTCCTCCAGAAAATATCTTTAAATTTAAAATAAAACTATAATACTTTTAATATTTGAAAACATATATTTATTTACTAAGTATTGTAAATCCCCAAGTCTAATTGGGATTGGGATCATTTTCAATCTTGATTATAATAGTTAAATCAATTATATTGGGTTTTAGCATCCATTTCACTTAAACTCTTTTCAACTACCTCTTACTTCAAAAGAGCAACTTTGAATAACAGAACTATATGAGACTACCTTTGTATACATCAAGTCAAACATTGATTTTATGTTAAAAAAGAGACAACAAATATACACGATGACTTTACTACAGTCCTTTGATGTCATATTTCTATTCTTTCACTGATTATGAATATGTGCTAAAGGAAAAATTTGATAATGAAATTTCATAATTCTATATTTCAACATCCCCATTTGACAATATTTTAATAATCTTTTTGGCCATGGATATATATTTTATGTGGTTTGTATCTCTGTTGTCCTAAGATATTCTATGTCTATGTGGAATTATAAATTTTGATTTTCAACATGATATTCTTCCTAAGATGATTAATGAATTATACCTATGATTATGTTTTTGATGGTGTTTCTACAGTCATTGACTCTAATGAATGAATTCGTCTGTTTAAAATTTAATGGCATAATGATATTTAAATTCTCTCTGCTTCCATTCTGCTGTAATATGAATTGAACTACTCTTCTCTACCACAGCTTTTTCTGAATTGTAATGAATAAATACATAAAAGTTCAAAATCATAAGATAGAGTATTATGAGTGCAAATTATCACTCTCCCAGGTAAAACAATATAGACATATGTGCATTCCTCTTAAGAATTTATTTATTCCAAAAAAAGAAAATCATACCAGCACTCTCAGTGAGGACATCAATAGCCAGGTACATTTAGCTACAACAAAATCTGCATGTTAATGTGATACAATAAAATAGAAACCAACTAAATTTATGTAAGAATAAGGATGTTGGTGAAAATTCTGTGTGTATACATATGCACACACACACTTACACATGAGAATGCATACAATAACTGTATTTCAGACCCTGAGTGTAGGAGGTAAAATAATATGTACCTGGGAACATGACAATTTTACCTAAAAGTTAGAAGCAATAATGTGGAACAGTGATTTGTTTTATTGTACTTTGAAATTTTAGTGAATATTGGGTAGACCATATTTTTTAAAGTTAATGTAAATTTTTATTCAAAAAATTAAAGGAAACATCCACATAGAAAAATATGTACACATACATACAGAGACATACACACAACACACACACACACATACACTAGTCTCACCACTCCAACCTCTCAACTACATCACAGTTCTTCCTGTTTCCAGCATTGACTATTGTCTAGAGGTTTTAGTCATTAGTAATTCTCTTTTATTTACAGTTTTACCAAACACACAACATTACTTTTCAAGAAACAAGTTTTATTTTTTAAAAAAGCCTCTAGTGAATATTAAAGTGTCTAGTGAAATGTTTGATATTAAGTTCTCAGATATGTGACCTAACCAGACATGGTGGGACACTGCTGTAATCCCAGTGCTTGGGAGACAGAGGCAAAAGTGCTCTACATGTTCAAGAACACCCTAGCTGTGTAGCAAGGCCCCCTACCAAAAAGGAAAATGTAAAAGTCTATTTTCATCTGTCTTCTAAATCATTAATGTAATACTGAAGATTTTTGATCACTCAGGAATTCATATCATTAATTTATTATTTTTAAGTTATTTATTTACTTTACATCTGGGTCACAGCTTTTCCTCCCTCCTTCTCCCTTGAATCCCTCCCTCTCACTTCACCCCTAATCCCTCTCCCCTTCTCATCAAAAAAGGAAAGTAGTTTCATTTATATCAACAGTTCTTGGCATATCAGGTTGCAGTAAAATTAGGCATATCTTCTATTGAGACTAGACAAGGCGGCCCAGTTAGTGGAAATAGATCCAAAGGCAGGCAATGGACAGTCCTTGCTCCTGCTTTAGGAGTCCCACCTGAATACCCAGCCGCACAGCTGTTACATATGCGCAGAGGGCCTATGTCCGTCACATGCATGTTCCAAGCCTATGATTCCCTATGGTCTCAGGTTAGTAGATTCTAAAGGTTTTCTTGTGGTGTCCTCGACACTTTTGGCTCCTTCAATCCTTCCTTCCCATCTTATATAAGATTCCCCAAGCTCCACTTGATCTTTGACAGTGGGTTTCTGCATCAGTTTCCATCAGTTTCTGGGTGAAGCCTCTCTGATGACAATAAATCCAGCCTCCTGTCTGCAAATATAGGAGAATATCACTAATCACTAATAATCAAGGGTAGGCTCCCTCTCTCTCTTGACATGGGTCTCAAGCTGAGCAGTAATCAGTTGGTCCTTCTATCAAAATCTGTTTCATCTTTTACCTTTAAACATCTTGTAGGCAGGAAAAATTGTGGGTCTAAGATTTTGTGGCTGGGTTGGTGTCCCAATCCCTCCATTGGAAGTCTTGCCTGGTTACAGTAGATGACCAGTTTGAGCTCCATATCACCCATTGCTAGAAGTCTTAAGTAAGGTCACCCTCATAGATTTAGAGGAATTTCCATTGTCCTAGGATTCTAGTTCATCCTAGAGATGCTGTTCCCCTCTCACTGATCAAGTTTTCTCTCTCAGTACTGTAGAAAAAAATAATTAAATTATGTTGGGTGTCATTTGTAGAAATAATTAATTAAATTATTAGTCTGTATTTATATTTAATTTGATGGTAGTTGTTAATTCTTAACCTGCCATTATAAATGGCCACACAAACACCACATGGATTTTAGCAAAGCTTGGCCTGGTTTGAGTAATTTTAGCCCATCTAAACTAGCTCATAATTCCATTACCCAAATATGATTACATATATACATATGTCCCCTATTCTCCACTCTAGGCCAATGTTCCAGGCTACATGGAATGACGTTTTTTTCTCTATCCCATGACATGTGTCCTCCTTCCTGTTCTTTGCTGTTTGTCTTTGAGGCTTCTTCTACCCATCTACTGGAGGCTTCTTTTTTCCAAGATGCTCTCTGCTTCAGAAACCAGAGTTCCTTAGTCCTGCCTACCTCTGTCTTTGCCAAATCTCAGGCCTCAGCATTTGTTGGTTAATCAAAGGTAAGCAAGGTAACACAGCATTACTTGAAGTACAGCAAGCAAGCTCTGGGAGCAGGTTAATATTTGAATGCATGAAATCACCCTATTACAGGACTCTCTCCCTAGGTCTTCCCCACTTCACCCCTCACCCCATTCCCATTCCAACCCCTCCCCCACCCATTGTGCTCCTTCCATCACCCCAGATGTTTAATCTATTCCCCCTTCTCAGGGAGATTTGTGTGCCAACCCTTGTGCCCTCCTTGTCTCTTAGCTTCTTTGTATCTGTGGTTTGTAACATGTATGTGCTGTACTTCATACACACTTGTAAGTGATACCTGCTTGTCTTTCTGGACAATGGGTTATCTCATACTTTTCTAGTTCCATCCATTTGCTTGAAAATTTCATGATGTTATGATTTTAAGGGTTGATATCCAAATTATATAAAGAACTCAAGAAACTAGACACCAACAACCAAATAACCCAGTTAAAATGGTGTACAGTTCTAAAAAGAGAATTCTTGACAGAGGAATCTCTAATAATCAAGAAGCACTTAAAGAAATGTTCGACATCCTTAGCCATCATGGGAATGCAAATCAAAACAATTCTTAGATACCATTTTACATCCTTCAGAATGGCTAAGATAAAAAACTCAAGTGACAACTCATGTTGGCAAAGATGTGGAGCAAGAGGAAAATACCTACATTGCTGGTGGGAGTGCAAACTTGTCCAACCACTTTGGAAATCAATCTGGAGATATCTTAGACAATTGGGAATAGTTCTACCTCAAGAACCAGCCATACCCATTCTGGGTATATATCCAAAAGAGTCTTCACCAAACCACAAGGACATTGCTGCAACAATGTTCATAGCGGCTTTATTTGTAATATCCAGAAACTGGAAACAACACAGATGCCCTTCAACTGAAGTTGGATAAAAAAACGGTGGTACACTTACACAATGGAATACTACTCAGCTATCAGAAACAAGGAAATCATGCAATTTGCAGCCAAATGGATGCATCTAGAAAAGCTCATCCTAAGTGAGCTGACCCAGTCCTAGAAAGATAAATATGGTATGTATTATCTTATAAGTGTATATTAACCATATAGCATAGGACAGTCATCGTACAACCCACAGACACAAATGGATAGGAACCTAGCATAACTATCACAGAAAAAACTCCACCCATCTGTGAATCATAAAATGTGTTGTAGGATAGTGGAAAACCTTTCCCTAGATGGTGTACCATATTAAGCCCCAGTGCAGGAGGAAGCTCTAGACCCTCAGATGACTGATAAGCTGAGGGACTATGATATGTGAGGGTGCACCATTTTTTTTCCTCTTACTGAAAAATTTGCAGTGGAAAGAATGAGTCTGACAACATGTAGGTCTTTTAGTAACACTGCCATGGGATCATGAATTCTAAGGAGACTATTCTCCCAAACATGTAACTGACTTGCTTGTTGTATACTTGTGTGTGTGTGTGTGTGTGTGTGTGTGTGTGTGTGTGTGTGTGTACACTGTGAATCTCAGTTTTTTTTAAAGTATCTACATAGAGCTAATGAATTTCAAATTAACTCTATAGAACAGAGCAGGGGGAAGAATATTTTAGAAGAGTGAAGAATATTTGAGGGAAAGACAAGTAAAGGGGAAAATGGGAGTTATGTTCAGGGAAATGACAAAATCTTGCATCTTACTGCTGGGGAAGAAAATGACTTGTTTTTAGCTCAAGCTTCTAAGAGATCTTCAAGCCAAGTTTTACAAATATTTTCATAAAGAATACTAGATTATAGTCCTTATGTTTCATGCAGTGGAAACCCATGATTTAAATGAATTCAGACATGGAAATATGGAAAATAAAAACATTACTTCAAATAGGAAAAATTAAAATTAAAATAACAGCTTATTTTGGATCAATCCATCAACAACTCACCCAGGCTAGTGTAAACACTAATATCTTTTACAGACTTTTGTTTTGTTGCTGCAGTATGGACAGAGGCCTAATTCTAGTCCCTTCCCTGCTCCCCACAGCAGCCTGAAGATTTCCCTTTCCCCTTGGAGACTCCTATTCAGACAAAATGGATTCACAGCTTCAAGGAAAAATGAATTTCAGATGTTGTTAATATGAAGCAAAACTGAATTTATTAAAAGCAGAGTAAAAGGCTCCCCAAGAAAAGGAAACATAGTAGGTGGAACAAGTGCAGGCATCTCAAGGGAGCATCACACTTAGGAGTCTTTACAATGAATGTAAAGGCTCTTTGCTTGTATCTCTAAAGGCTTCTAAACCAGCCTCCGACACCCAGCTTTAAGTATAAATGTCTGTCAGAGAAACAGGACCAAAAGGCTGAAGACTGATGCTGGAATGTATGGAGAGAAAATGGGAACTGTCCAGGTAGTCACTGGTTTGTCATTTCTTAGTACTGGAAGCTGCAGGCCCTGCACTTCCTATACAATCAGATATATTTATCCTTCTCAGCTCTCTGAGGTGGTTGAAGAATAGACAGCTTGAGTCTCATAGCTAAATTTTGAGTTGTTTAGGAATCAAGAGGGCGTTCTAGATCTAAGAAGATGGTTATAATAGTGATGCAAGTTAGTATGAAAACTAAGTCAGTTATAGAACTTTAAATTCATGGAGATGGTTAGAAGGTAGAAGGTTAAAGTCAGGGGCCAAATATGTATGAACTGGACATTGGGAAGGTACACCAGGCCATTTAACTCTCATAAATGTGGCATATTTAATTCTGCTGTTTTGTATAGAATTTACTGTTATAAGAGAAAGAACCATTTGTTGGAATGAAAAGAGAAGCTGTTGGGGGGGGAAGAGGGTGGAAGGGTGGAACAAGAAGGGGGAACAGGGAAGGGTTTGCGACTGAGATGTAACTTGAAAAAAAAATAAAGTACTTATTAAAAAAAACAAAACAAAACAAAAATAAATATGCTTCTGAGATGAAGTTTACTTCAAGGATAAAAGTAAAGATGTTTTTCTTCTACAAATAAAATTGTAAGGTGGATTTATGAGAGTTTTTGCTTAGATTAAGAGTGAGAAGGGAGTTCTAGAAACCTGAAGGTTGTCCATTATCTTTGGCTTTAAGTAAACAAGATTTATTTACTCTCTTTGACAAGCTGTCTTTGGAAAACCACATTGCTCTGTGAGCAATTTTGCCCTTATCCCTGGCGCCAAAAATTTCCTGACTGAAAATAGTTCAGCAGGAGTACTTCTTCTCTCATATCCATTAAATCACCGGCCTGCCAGTCTGCCTATCTTGTCTCAATTTTACTTTGAAGGAATCAGACACTAGGTAATGGAGTACAGAACACTGACTTCTCTAGTGCTGGCAAACGTTTACTGGTCTGGTAGGGATAGAGTGTGACAAACATGACAGAGAAGATGAGCCTAGCTGATGAAGGTAGCATTTCAGTGATGACTGGAAGGAGGTGGCTGGGAGGATAGTTCTCAAGACTGAATTGACATCTTTCAAGTTTTAAGATAAGAAATATTGGAACAAACTGCTTCTGGAAGGGTCTAACATATGTGGGTGAAGAGAGTAGTGTTTACAGCAACTCCTTTTCCTTTAGTGTCTGAAGTTCCCTGCTTTTCCTCTCTGTCCTTTTGGCAACCGCCTTCCCAGAACATCCTTCACCTTTGTCACGTCATCCTTCTTCCCAGTCTCATACACTGATGGCTAAGTCCTCAGTGTTAATAGAATTCCCTCTAGAAGGTTTTTCTTGAGTTTTAAACAAGCTTGATCTGTGCTTTTTTTTTTTTTTTTGAGGTTTTATCCCTGTTTATTACCCTCACCACAGTTTACTGTGATTGAGTTTCTTTATTTCCTCATAATTTCTGTGGTGTAAAGAACTGTTTGTAAAGAACTTTCTGAGCCCTCACAATTGGTCTGGTGGGTAGTCATATGTCACTGTGGGCCCACCATAGATTAAATTTAGTGCCTTTATGTTATTCACAGAATCAGGAAATAAGTATTTGTTTAACAAGCCCTGGCTTTCATTCCCAGCATCAAACAACAAAACAGTTTCCTTGGAGCAATATGTTCTTTAGGTCCCCCTCATGGTCACTTGAATTACCTGATTAAAAAGTCATCAGCAAGTATTTCTTGATTTTCTACACCAAATCCCACCTTCATTGTTGAGTGTTCAGTGGTGCACTGGATAAATATGTCTTCTCTGCTGCCATGAAACCCTAGAAATTAGCTACAGGAAATAACTCCCTTAACTGCCACTAATGAAATACTTACATTGAGAAAATATTTTTTCAGACACACACACACACACACACACACACACACACACACACAGTGCTTGCTTCCTTCACTTAGAGTGGAGTTGGGGAAACAAATAACACTGAGTTCCTGCCCTAAAGGATTCACAATCTATCAGAGAGTATTGACCACAGGTCTTGAATGAGTAAGCTCTAGCTTACTGATCTGTAACTTGGATCTGTAATGAGTACAGATAACTGAGCAGTGTTGTCTGTCTGAAGCCTCAGAGGAACTGACAAGGCGAACTGTGTCATCCAAGCCTTATACCAGGATTATTTTTCAGTGATCTCCCCAGAATACCCCAAGATTAGAAAGAATGGAAAACAGTACACAGGTAATCATCTTCCATTTATCTTTCAGAATTTTTAACAAGCTACAGTCTCCATGATAGCTATCTAAGGAATAGTATCATATCATATCAATGATAAATGAGGAAATATGTAAAGAGTGACCATTCCTGTCATATAGTTTTCACATGGGTGTATGACTCATCCTTCAGTTTTAAGGTGAAGTTATTTCTTTATTTACAGTTTTTATAACATAAAGTAAGAATTACAGTGGCCACAATAGAACTTGTAAAAAGAAACATATTTCTATAAATTAATAAGTATATGCAATTTTATGTTAAACAATCTCAAAAGCAATCACTACTTCCATTAACTTGCATGAATCTATTTAGCAAATATCAATTCACTAGGAGCCATAATTTTATTCCATTTTATTAAAAAGAAAATGACTCTTGGATCTCTTTTCCTCTTCAGTTGGTAGTTGTTGTTTTAGAACAGGTCAGTGAGCATATTTACTTTCTCAGTGCAAAGTGGAAATTACATGCAAAAATGTGTTGATTTAATCAATCTATATATTTTTTCAAAGTTCATGATCTTTCACTAGATTCTCAAAGGGGTTCAAGACCCATAAAAGCTCAGAACATCAGAAATTCCTTTTTTGTGTGTTTGTCAGTTATAGACATGCTTTAAAAAGCTCTGGTCAACTATTGTCATGAAAACATTAAAATTAATTTTAGAATATGTTTCTTACATAAAAGAAAAAATGACATTTAAGTTTACTATTAAAGATGGTCAAGCACTTAAAACATAAATTAATGTAGACCCTCACATCAACAAACTAAAAGAGTAAAATAACATTATCATACCAATAGACCCATCATAAGACTTTAACAATATCTAACAACTATTTATTCTATATTAAAAACAATTTCACCAAATAGGAATAGAATTTAATTTCAGTTTGATAATGCTTATATACTAACATAGTACAGATAAACAACAGACTGTGTGCTGTTGAATTTTTATATTAACAAGAAAGAATGTATTTCCTCCTCCTGCTTCTATTGTTTTAAATGTGTATGGGTGTTGTGACTGTTTCTATCTGGAACTTCAGTTGAAGATTTGAACTACCATGTGGGTGCTCAGAATCACACCTGGTACTTTGAAAGAAAAGCCAGAGGTCTTAATGAGTGAGTCATCTTCCCAGCTCTGAGGTTTTCTTACCATCAACAATTCCTTTTACTAGTAAAGGAAGCAAAGGTATACAGCACGAAAAAGGAATAAATAAAGCTTTGGCAGTGCCATGCTCACTTAGATTGTATTCTACATACACAAAGAGTTCTTATATCACAACAAAACATTATTAAAAAAACGTGATAAAAATGATCTAAAATCCTCAACAGGTACTTCACCAAAGATTAAAGATGACACATCAACATATGAAAATATGCAACATATTGAACATATATATGAAAATGTAAGTCATAACAACCATTGGAATAAATAATGTCTAGAGTCCAGTAAACAACAGGAACCTTCATAAACATCTTGTGGTGAAAATACAAAATGCTACTACTACATGCCAGAGTTTATACAAAATTAAGGGTAATGTTTTTTTAAAGGTATTATACCTAGAAATGCTTAAAAACGAAATGTGAAGTTTCTGCCTTTTTGCTACCAACCATCATAAACTGTTTAGAATAATTAAGAAATGCAAACTAATAGTCATGCAAGCATGTCATTTTGTTAGGTACTATGACAGTCTATCACAGTTATTTTCTAAGCTACTCAGAAATCAAGTTGCTAAGAGACAAGCAACATTTGCTTATCTAAATGTAAGAGATAGATAGGGCGTCTTTAAAAACCTCAAAAGATCTTCAGAACATGGCATTTAAAGATGTTTTCTTAACTTTATATTTTTTGATAGAGACATGTCAGCTCCTGACAGCACCCCCTATTCTACTCCATGTAGAAGATGAGCATCGAAGAATCTCCAGTGGGAGATGGTTGAATTAGTGGCAAGCCTATCTCTTGGCAAGAAAAACTCATGGCTTCACGTGTAGACAGAATGCTGTCCAAAAAAGTACAAAACTTGGAAGCAGGTAAGTCAACAGCCTAGCTCTGCCAAGACAGGGTAGGCAAATCCTTCATAATTCCTGCTCTACAATCAATGTCTGTCAGAGAAATGGGGCCAAACAGCTGAAGATTGATGCTGTAATGTATGGAGAGAAAATGGGAACTGTCCAGGCAGCCACTGGTATGTCATTTCTTAGTTTTAGAAGTTTCTTAATAATAAAACATATTGTTATCATTCAAACCAATAATCAAGATCATTATGATCTACATCACAAAATTAAAAGCCTATATTTAGCCAGGCATGGTGGTGCACACCTTAATCCCAGTACTCAGGAGGCAGAGCCAGGTGGATCTCTGTGAGTTCAAGGGCAGCCTGGTGTACAAAAGTGAGTCCAGGACAGCCTAGGCTGTTACCTAGAGAAACCCTGTCTTGAAAAACCAAAACCAAAACAAACAAACAAACAACCAAGCCTATATTTGCATTGAAGTCATCCTTTGAATATTTATAGGAGCCTTCTTTATCATAGCCAAAACTTGCAAAAGTCAATCAAGAGGCAAATGGATAAATGTATGGTATTCCATCCAAACCTAGAGTATTATTCAACACAAAATAAATGACCGAGATATCTATTCAAAAGCTCTGGAGGAAATTTATGTGTATATAGCAAATCAAAGAAGCCAATATAAGGCTAAATGATATTTGATTCCAAGAGGCACTGCACTTTGAATGGTAAAACTTTGGAGAAGATAATATTGCTGTTTGTCAAGGTTTAGAGGTAAGTAGAAATGAATAAGCCAAACACAAGAAGTTTATGTCAGGGACAAACTTTGTGTGAAACTATAATGATACAAAACATCTAAGATGGAATCTTAAGCCAAATTGTGGAATTTAGGTGATTATAATCAATGTAGGTTACTCAGTTGCCACAGATGTGTTATATCCTTCTCATGAGAGATGCTAAAGATAAAAATATCTATGTTTGAACAGGGATGAGAATGAATGAGATCTATCTGCATTTTCCCTTTCTGATAACGAAACATTATACACAAATGAGAAAATAAAAATCAAAACAGACTGCACAAAACCAGCAAACAAAGAAACAACAAAAAGGCAGGAAAAGCATGAGATCTACTATAAACATCTCACAGCATATATCCTTATTAATACTAATATAATTATCCAAGATTATCAATGAGTAAAGTTTGAAATGGATACTCAATTATTGTGTCATTTCTGGCATCTTCCATAATAAAAGTTATATACCTGGGCATCAATTTGTAGGGAAAATTGAATAAATGAATAAAATGTTCCTTTAGTTAGGTCAATAAGCAAAGTATGTGATCAGAATAACACATTAATCCTTTGACTTATACTTTTTATGTCATAGTACTTTTTGATAAACATAAATGGATAATAAACTTTTATTAACAGAAAGAAAATATGTGCAACTACTTTTGTTCACATAAAAGCAAAATAATGAACATATTTCATTCTGATTTAATTATTTCGAATTCTATTTTCATCATTCAGGACTCACTTTTTTGTCCTTTAATAATGTTAATTTGCCAGTGGGGGATCGGAACTGAAGAGCCTAGCACATGGGATTAGGACTACATTTTAATGAAATCAGCAGAATATAGACTCTGTGCATTCCCATCACAATCTAAGGCTGAGTTGGAGCATGAGAAATGATGCTTGTCCTTAGTCATTTTGCTACCTGAGCAGTGATATGTCATTCTTGTCTTCCCATTGTACTTTTGTAACTTCCAAAGGGGTAGCAAATCGTCAATAAATACACTGATCTATTAAACATATATTTCAAAAAATTTCAAAATGTTAGAAATTCAGGAGCAGGAAAATTTAAATGTAGCTGAGAATACAAGAGCAAAGAGATTACTGACAACTTTTGGCTGTATTTCTCATTTTATGATTTAGAAGCAATCATGTACAGTTACAGTGTTCTTTAAAGTTTTAACCAGTTACAGATGGTTATGGTATGAGAGCATAATTTGTTCATCTGCACATTCACTTCACCTATACTTTTTACTTATAACATTTTTACTTATTATGCTATTATTACATTATTGCTTATATGATCTAACCATTTACTAAATGCATAGTGAGTCCTTACTACTCAGAGTAATTATAGATTTGATGGGAGTAGTTGACAAAATTTAGTGACAATTACAGTACTAGAGAAAAGGGATGATCCTATAAGAAAAGTTGCATATAATGTCCAACAATGAAACAGAGGCTACATACTTTACACATTTGTGTGGCGTAAAGGAAATTGTCATGAAAGGGCTACAGAATGAAAGGTTAATAGATATAAAGTGACATGTGAAGAAAAGATTTACAAGCTATAGCCTGGTCTTGAAGGAGTTAGTGTATTTGACCAGGGCATATGAACATGATATCAAAGGAGAAACATTAGTGTTCTTAAAGCAGGGAAGCACTGTAGCAACTCAGTTATACAGTCATATTTTATTTATTTGGAACACTGTGTCTAGTTGCTTGTTGGCTCTGGGGGTTAGATTAGAAAAGGGAAAGCCTGACAGTAGAGTTGTCATTCTAATGCTTTTGGGGATAGATAGCCCTGTTGGAAAGTTGGAAATACAGAGTAGATACACAGTAGAGTGGTCATTCTAATGCTTTTGTGGATAAGCCTGTTGGAAAGTTAGAAATGCAGAGTAGACACATACCATTATAAAGAAAAGGCATATGAATAAGGCCAAGAATATGGAAAATAGTAAAAGGAATGAATGAACTTTCCTCCTGGTAGAAGAGAAACTGAATAAACAGCAAGGTTACTTTATGCAGAACTGCTGCATTTGCAAGATCAGTCCTTCCAATACATTACTGGGGTGTGTACATGTTTACTTATTAGCTATGGCAAAGCAGAAGCTTGGGGTGGGTAGGATATTTCTAAGTCATCATTTATAAGCACATATAGCTCAAAAAGTACATTATTTCATGATATTATATTTTGTTACATGGACATAAAATACAATGTCTGTTGTTGGAGGAAGGTCTTGTACCACCGTTTCTGGGGTACTCTCTAATTGGATAATAAAAGTCACTGATGGCCATTTAGCTGGGCAGAGAGAGAACAGGAAGGCAAGATCTCCTGGAAGGGAGAAAGGAACCCTGGGAATAGACAGAGAAAGCTCTTCCTGACAGGACTCAGGAGCAGCAGGACGTCTGGGTGTGAGCTCTATGAGCGCTGAAGGTACAGCAAGCCACATGGCAGATTGAGAAGAGTTGGTTGGGTTAATTTAGGTTAGCTAATTGAGAGTCAGCTAAGACCTAAGCATTGAAACATTAAAAGGTCTTGATGTATTTAATTATTGGGAAAAGGGGTGTCTTTGATCCCAGGCCTTATCCCCAGGACAGGTCAGGTTGCCAGCTAGCCAGCTAAGGCAAGCCAGACCTGATGGTTTCTTGCCAGGCCTCCACTGGATGCTCCACTGGCCTAAAATAACAGTTTACAGGTATTAATAAAAATATTTGTCAACAGAGTTTTGGTTTCAAGTGGCAAAACTCTGAGGCTGCTGAGGGTTTCAGGCCTCCAGCTGAGGCAAATCAGGCTCACCAGACTTACAGGCTTCCCATCAGGCTACCACTTACTGCCCCGCTGGCCTAATATAGCAGTTTATAGTTATTAATAAATATCTTTGTTAACAGAGTATCGGTTTCAGGTGGTGAAAGAGCACCTCTGGTTTCAGATCTCCAGCTAAGATGAGTCAGACATGCCAGGCCAATAGACTTCCCTCTGGGCCACCAACTGCTCAACTGGCCTAATATAATAGTCTATAGCTACCAATAAATATCTTTGTTATCTAAGTCATAGTTTTAGTCTGTATTTTTTTAATTTTAAGGTTTGTCTCTCCCCCCAACACTCCCCCTTTTAGTCTAATAAAAGGCTCTTTTTCATCTAACAATAAATATAATGCAAAACAATAAGAACAATTAGGCAACAATTATGAAAATTATAAGATATAACATACTATTCTAATATCCAGTTCATATGTATTTGGCAACTAATAATAACATTCTAGTATCTATCTCTCTCAATGAGTTTAAAGTTCTATACCTAACTCAGTTTCCATCCTAACTTCCACTACAAACTTAAAAACATCTTTTAGACCTGGAACATCCCTTTAATTCCTAAAAAAACTTAAAATTTAACCGTGAGACTATCACTGTCTAGTCTTTAACCACATCAGAAATCTGAGAAGGATGAATATATCTGAATAAACAGGAAGTACAGAGCAAGCAGTTTCCAAAACTAAGAGATAACAGACAACTGGTTGCCTAGACAGTCCCCAATGTCTCTCTATAACATTGGAGCATCTATCTTCAGTCTTTTGGCCCAGTATCTCTGACATACATTAATTGATAAACAGGAATTATGAATGACTTTACCATCCTGTCTTGGCAGAGCTGTGCTGTCTACTTACCTGCTTCCTAGTTTTGTCCTATTCAGACAACATTCTGCCTACAGTTGAAGCAAGGGTTTTTTTCTTGCCCTGTAGCTTGCTTGCCTCTAATGTAGCCATCTCCAAATGGAAATTCCTTGATGTTAATCATCTACTTGAAGAAGAATTGGGAGGTGACGTCAGGAGCTGACATGTCTCAATATGAAAAAAATCTTAAGAAAACATCTTTAAATGTCATATTCTACAGATCCCTTGAGGTTTTCGAAGACCATCAATCTATCTCTGTCTATTTCAATTAGTGGATGTTGCTTGTCTCTTAGCACCTTGATTTCTGATTGACTTAGAAAACATCTGTGATACACTACCCTAGTACCTAACAAAATGACAAGTTTGAATGACTATTAGTTTGAATTTCTTAATTATCTTAAATGGTTTATGATAGTTGCTATTAATGTTTAGTATTCTAAAACCAGTATGTAATTTAATATATTTTCCTAGCCCTTTTCTCACTCCACCAATAACTCATATATTCCATTTAAATTGCTTAAAATTTCTCATTGGAAGATGATTCCATGCATTGTTAGGAAGATTTGGTCACATATAATTGTGAAAGATATAAAATTAATTTTGTAGCATACACAGGATAAAACAGTCACCAGGTAATAAAATTGTCAATTATTTGAAAATTTTAAAAAAATTAATAAAAATTGCTATATGTAGAAATATATCATTTTCTTCAAATTGCTTTTATAATGATTTTTTCTTTTCATTTTCTTTAAAAATTTCCTTTATGTATTTAAAAAATTCTTCATTAGTTATTTGAGAATATATGCAATTTAGTCACATCCCCCCATAAAAGTCCTCCCAATATTCTACCTTCTCCTCCCTCTACCCAAACTTCATTCTCTCTCTCTCTCTCTCTCTCTCTCTCTCTCCTCTAATTCAATTTTGTTAAACAACTACTCTGAGATTTGGGACCTGCCCTGGACAGTGGTTTATATCCTAATCTATATCATTAATAAAAATTGACTTTCTATCTGCCCGTAAGAATCAAATGGCTTGAGCTCCTAAGCTTGGGATGGGACTTGATGGCCACATTCTTTCCTTCATGGCAAGATTTTTCTGGTTTGAACTTAACCAGGTCTTAAGTATGCTGTCAAGTCACTATCAGTACATATGTACATCTGTCTTATTATGTATGAGAACACTGCTCCCTTGAGTTATTCACCATATCTGGCTCTTACAATCTTTCTGGCTCCTTTCCCTTTGTACTTGGCATAATCAATGTGATCTAAATGCTCCATTTAGGACTAAGCACTCTGAAGTCTCTTGTTCTGTGCACCTTGACCAGTTGGTGTATGTGTGTTAATTAATGTGTACTGCAAGTAGAACATTTTATGATTCATGTTGAGCTATATACTGATCTACAAGCATAACAATAAGCCACTAACATTCATTTTGATATTATGCCCACTTAGCAGAATAATAGTCATAAGTTCTTCTCTAGGGCTCTTGGCCTATGTAACCATAAGTTTTTGGCCTTATTGATTGTGTCATGTCCTACCTCATGAAAATGGTTGTAAATCCAATAAAAAATGGAGTTGGCTACTCCCATACCATGAATGCCACCATTTCTACAGTGGGCATTTCTATTCAGGCAAATTATTATTGTAGTTTGCAGAATACACTGCTAAATGAGACTGATCATCACACCCCTCACAACCCCCCCCCACACACACACACATACTGTAGCAGCACACATAGTACTTTTCCATACTATGGAAACTATAGCCAGTAGGGTGAAGCTTAAGAATACCAGCTAGATTTCTCTATGCTCTATGGCTGAAGTATGTGGTATCTTGAGCAGTAAGGTCTTATTGTCATGTTCTGTATGCTGTCTACTTATATTGACAATAGCCTGTAATGTTTAGGGTAATTCCTAAACTACACAACAATGACTTCTGGAATGTAGACCTCTAGGAGGTGTTCAATCTGGTCTCATTTATTAGGTTAAAGCAAAATTTACTTTGGAGATGACAGTATATCAACAAAAAAGATGTATTAAACACTATATTAAGGTATTGATAGTGAAAACAGTCATAAGCCCTGATCATATAAATGCCAAAGATGTAAACATAAACTTTTGAAAGTTATTTTCAGTATGTATGTGCTTTAGAGATGGAATGGTGAGTTGTTAAAGTGCCTTCAGATGAAACTGAAATCACACTTTTGTAGATGTTTTCTGAAAAGATCTCTTCATATTTTCTCACCAGAAAGTAATTTTTGGGTATTTTTAATAGCTGTCTATGCAATATGCCTTTGATTTTATATTAGTATTATGAAACACAACACTGGAATCTATTCTGTTCTGCTGTGGTCCGTTTTACATTTCTTTATAACTTGTTCTGGAAAGATGCAATGATCTACCTATTTCACCATTCATGATCTTTTGTAGTGACTTAAATGTAGTCAGTAATCTATTTCCAGGTAATGTCAAAGGCCAGCTCTGCTAATACACAATGATAAGAGACTTGTTGAGAATGGGATGAAGGATTTCAAGTTCAAGGACACCCAGGGCTAGCTTTAACCAGAAATGATCCAACACATCTATAATGCCAGCACTAAGGGGATTAAAGAAGGGGAAATTCTACAAGTTTGAGCCGTTAGCTGGGAAGTAAGATAAAAAGAGGCCTGTCACTCTAAAGCCAGGATACTACTGTTCAACGTAGAATATGTTATTACCACATGAATACAAACTGGGGATACCATAGAGCCTTGAGCACAAATGAGACTACAAAATGGCAAAGAGCATCCTTTTAAGTATGGTATCGAAGGACCTATGAGAGAAAGAGCATCAGATAAGCCACTGAATTTTTATTATGTTCAAACAAGAACAAAAATGGCCAATTTTGCATATCAAGTCACTGTACCAAACAATGTGATTTATTTGTAGGTAAGAAAGATCTTTCATGATATCCTATTTCAGATCATTTTAATAATAAGATAGTGCTTCTTAGATCACCGAGAAAATGTACCTGCTTTCAGACTAAATTAAAGAATAGTTTCATAATTTACAGGAGGTATTTCACGTATCTGTTTCCCTATTCTTTATCTGATTTACTGTCTCATCTGCTTATTTAGTCACTTCGTATTTTTCATTTTACCAAAGGATCCTATAATGGTTTCTAGAAGTGTTATATGGCTTCATTAATGACCTTTGACATTTCATGAAAACTAAAAAATGTATACTTATGTATACTCCTACATTCATAACAATTTTTACTTATTCAGGTTTGATAAATCATTAGAGGGTAGAAATGATGGTATGTCAGGTATAAAAGAAACCATGCACTGAAGTTATTCTTCATTCATTTCACCTTATTCAGGAGAACCATGGTAATAATGAGCATATCTGAGCCTCAGTTTATTTCTGCAGTCTCTTCCTTTGTTCATTAATCCTTTTTCTTTATTTAAAATGATCCAGAATCTGCTTACTGTTCTGTTTCTATAGCCTCTGACCTAAGCTAATTAGTTTTCTTTGCTAGCATAGCACTACAATAAGTATTATTTCAACCATTTCCCTTTAGAGTGAAGCCAGGATAATGAGAAGTCCCTTGAATTGTATTTGAGCTGTGCAACTTGATAAAAATGTTAAACCTTGAGAAGCAAGTCAAATCTATATTATGCATGCAATGTAATACATCTCATGTGTCTCTCATCCTAAAGCTCCTCAGATCTTTATAGGACAACATATTCAACCTCGAAAATGATATTTTGATGAAAGCAGACATTTCAGAGAGTCTAAATTTAAAGTTGGAAGATTATCTCTAGGGTTGATCTATTGGAATTACTTATCTGAGCCAAAGTAATTCAAGTAATTCAGGTGTAGTGAAACCCTTCTAATAAATTCAGAAGCACCTCAGAGTGAGTGAGATTGGTGGCTGGAGCACTTAGTTCATACTCTTCCTTATCATCCGTGACTTTTAAAGCCTGTTCTTTTGAAAATGTGTTTCAGAAATCCATGTGCTCACGAACATTTGATTCATTCATTTTAAAATACTGATGACTGTCTACCAAAAACTCATGTGTGAGTATACACACAAAAAAAGTATAAATATCAGTCACATATAGATACCAAACCAGGGATAAACTAGAAATTGCATTCAAACAGGAAAGTCATAAAGTGACTTTAGGGGAAAAAAAATACCTAAATATTCACTCATTAGGTTCTTAAATTTGAAGATCAGCAGAGAGAAAAGATTTTCCTTTTTTGGCCTATGTTATAGGTTGTTAGCAAGTTTTTTGAAAGGAAAAGGGTCATATATAATTTGAATATAAGAAACTTAATTTAAACTCATAGTTAGGAAGAAGTTAACTTTTAAAGATATTATCTTGATTTTCCTTCCTCTTCTCTCTTTAATCTTTCCTCCCTCTATACTCCTTACTTTCCTGCCTACTTTCCCTGTAGTGTAGTGGTACCCTGTTATTTTTAAAAACATAAATCCCAGGTATTTGGTTTTATCAATGAAGGCTCAGGAGCCAGACGCCTGAGTGAAAACCTGCTAGATCAGAGAGGCAGAGAAAGCACCCAGCTGACCATCTACTCCACCAATGTCACTGAAGGAAAAGCACGCTAGCTCACTCAGGTGACCTTCCAACTCAGCTGACATCTCAGAAGGAAAAAGCCCTTTCTCCATCACCACATACCTTCCTCCTCCATGTCTCCACTTTCTGTTACTCCCTCTCAGTTGATTGCTTTTTCTGCCCTTGACCAATGGTTAACTTTGTTTAGCTCTTAGATTTAAGGTGTGTACTGTTACTGAGCCACACCACAAGTACTTGTTACAGTAAACAGAAAGCTCTAGGATCAAAGGATAAGTCAAATCACAACTAGAAACAGTTTTTTCCAGTTCATAATCTTGGGGTTGGCAGTATGATCAAATATTCTGAAACACTGCCCTGTCTGTCTTTTTCCATCCTTTACTTTTTTGTTAAACTAGAAATCATCCAAATATGGATGGCATTTCTGGAATTATTAAAACACCCAAATTTCATCTGATATTCCTTATTACCTTATAATAACATGCAGTTTTGTGTGTGTGCCTATTTACGCTTACACATAATATGTAGGGTATAATTTTACATGATTATAGAACTAATACTAAAAAAAACCACTGTACCAATTTAAGTAATGGTGGGCTTTCATTGATATCATAAAATAATTGAACAAAGGGGCATTTTATAAGAGACAGAGTTTATTTTGTCTTATGGAGATTTTAGCCCACTTGCATCAGCAACGGTGGGAAATCAGGATATCATTGCACAAGTGCATGCAGAACACACCTGTTCCCTTCTTACTGATATGCCTCAGAAAAGGAGAGCTAGGAAAGGGCCAGGGTGCCAATGTCCACCCTAAGGAAGTAATGCCAATGACTTACCTTCTTTTCTTTCCATAATTTATTTTTTATTTCTTCAAGTTACATCTCAACCATAATCCCCTCCCTATTCCCCCCTCCAGTCCCACCCTTCCACCCTCTTCCCCCTCAACCCCCCCATCCTCTAACCCCCCTTTTTTTAGTTTTAGGTATATCTTTTCCCCCAACAGCTCCCCTTTTCAGTTCAACAAATGGTTCTTTATCTTATAACAATAAATACAATACAAAACAACAGAAATAAATAGGCCACAATTATGAGAGTTATATGGCTTAGCATACATTCTCAATGTCCAGTCCATATGTATTTGTCACCTGACTTTAACATTCTACTATCTAACCATCTCCATGAGTTTAAAGTTCTATATCTTAACTCAGCTTTCATACTAACTTGCATCACAATTTTAAAAACATCTTCTTAGATCCAGAACACCCTCTTGATTCCTAAACAACTCAAAATTTAGCTATGACAGATTCCTAAACAACTCAAAATTTAACTATGACACTCTAGCTATCTATTCTTCAACTACCTCAGAGACCTGAGAGGGATAAATATATCTGATTATATAGAAAGTGCAGGGCCCACAGCTTCCAAAACTAAGAAATGACATACCAGTGGCTGCCTGGATAGTTCTTAATTTCTCTCCTTACATTACAGCATCCATCTTCAGTCCTTTGGCCCCGTTTCTCTGACAGACATTGATTGTAGAGCAGGGGTTATGAAGGACTTGCCTACCCTGTGATGGCAGAGTTAGGCTGTTGACTTACCTGCTTCCAAGATTTGTCCTTTTTGGACAGAATCTTTCAAGGAGATTTGTAGGAGGAATAAGGTCTGCCATTGAGCAGAAACAAGGCCTGCTATTAAATAGTGCACATGTCGTGTGACTGGGCTTCCAAGTGCAGCTGACCTGAGAGACTTGCCCTGAGCTGGCATGCAGGACTTGAGACTTGCCTGGAAATTGATGACATCACATCAGATAGTGAGACAGGAGCCAATGAGTAAGAGGGGCAGTCTGCAGTTCGGGGTTTGGGGGGGCAATGGGGGTCTGAGTGGAGGTTATAAAGGGAACATCCTCTTTTTGAAATAAACGAGTTTGCTTTTGCCTCTTATGGGACTCCTGGACTCTGGGTCCTGATTCCGCACCAGTTTATCCCCGTCCCCAAGAATCCTGGGCATGCTCCCACCCCCCAACAGAGATCCTCACTTTTAAATGTTCTGCCACTTCCAATGGAGCTATATAATGGGGACCGAGAGTTTAACATGAACCTTTTGGGGACATTTCCAAATCATAGCTAATTGTTTATAAACTGAACAATTCAGTTTCAGTGAATCTTATTCTACCATTGAGCTAAACTTTTACCATGAATGGCAATTTTTAGTTTGTTTTAACAAAAATATTATTTAACTGTATTCTAGTTGTAAAAGGTTATTGCCCTGCTCGCTAGTATTCTGGTGCAATCAGGCTAAAACTATACATTTTTTATGTTGTTTTGGTTATAAATTATTCAGATGTAAGAAACAGGCCTTTGCCATCTACTTGAACTGGGACTTAAAGTGTGTGTCTCTATGTGTCTATGTTTCTTATGCTTTATCTGTTTTTATTTTATTCTTTTTCATCCCTGATTTGATTGTTTTATTTGTTTGTTTGCTTTATTTTTTCCTTTTTGTTTTCTAAAAAGAGAGAGAACAAAAGAAATATGTAATATATGTATATAATAAGCATAAAAAAGAATATATAATGAAGAAATAAAATGATAGAGTGTATGGAAATTAAAAACAAATTAGAAAAAGAAAAAAGTAAGAGGTATCAAGATTAGGAAGTTCCATAAAGTGTAAACAACTATGATGACAATGGTGTGTGGAGGTGGTGAGGAAACAGGCCGTGTAATGCAAAAGTATAAGACTGAACATGGCGGTAGACATTCTCCATGTGTGCACTTTGTTGTCATTATGAAGCTCTGAGAATTCAAGCTAATAGGTAGGGTGCTATATTTCACGGCAAAGGTAAAAGGAAGTTCAATGAGACAAAAGAAAAATCTTAAGAAGGTTATAGTTAATGATACTTTGCATTCTGAAAGAATTGAGGGAATAACTTTTTGTTTTATCATCAAAGGAACAGGTCATGTGATATGCACATATTGATATGGCATTCCACAATGTGTGTATATCTCAGAAAATCCTGTTGAATATAATAAGTGTTATTTACAGTTTTTTTTGTCAATTTAAGTAAACATAACTTTAAAAAAAATGAGATAAAGAAGAAACAATTGCCAAAGTTTAGAAGGTAACCTAAGAAATAGGTTTCAGATAATGTGTATTCACAGGATTTTGGCCCCAGTGCTTCTATATCTGCCATTCATTTCAGACTCCTTAGAGAATAGACTGGACCACCTCAGAGTCATTCTCTAGCACTCAAGAACTGGAATATGACAAAAGTATAATATACTGTCTTTGGAATAGTGCATTAAATAAAAGCATTGTAAATTGGATCCACTAATGTTAAGCGTTTTTACTAACAAACGCATAGAGAAACTATTGACTTAGTTACATTTTTCTGGATTGAGAGACTTTTGATTATGTAATAGTAGATTTTTCAAACTAAAATTATTTTTTATGATGACCTTTCTCACATTACAGAGTGTTATCTCCTGTGTTAGAATTATAAGTGTCCACCATAGATCTCTTAACCAATCCTTGCTGTATGAGAATTAAGGGCAGAAGGAAAGAAGCTCTCTTTCTAGTAAGTACCTTGGGTAAATTTATTACAGAGCTAGGCTTAAAATACAAACATGCAAGAAAGAATTCTATAACTTTTTGAGTATTAACACTGAGATAGCAAACTGATTCAGGATCTCTGTTCCAAATAAAACAGCTGAAAATTGCTTTGTGAGGGGGGTACTATGCTAATGAAGGCATCATTGGAATACTTAGACATCCTGAATTAAGTATCTTAGAGTATGCTTCCACACACTAATGGAAGGGGATGTCACTGGAGATAGAATATTTCTTATCCCTGTCATATCATATATAAAGTCTCTCCAAATTATTATTATTATTATTATTATTTATTACTATTATTATTATTATTACATGATCCTTGATTGTATTTAGTTTTTTAAACTCAGAGGTCTAGCAACAAATCAAACACATTAGCCAAGAGAAAATATTCAAAAACAATACAAATACATGCACACAAATAATATATGTCCTCACACAATCTGAAAACAATACTGATTGACCTCACTGAATTGTTTTTGATGCTGATTCTTTGTGCTTTAATCGAAACTAGATTATAGTAGAGAATGGCAAGACAAAAATCAGGCATGCCTGTGGTTGAGTCTACATTTGTTGTCATGTCACTATGTCAGTCTATTCCTTGTGGATTTGGAAACTTATCCTCATAGAGTAGTGACCACTCTGAAAGTAACTCTTAAGGACTTGTTAAATTAAATTGTTCTTGACTTCCCCTTCTGGCTGTATATTGCTCACTGGCATGCCATAGAGAACTGTGGAGGAGAGAAAATTTTCTTCTGTAGCTCCTCACAGATAGTGAGATTCAAGTAGTATTGCATTTTATATCATACTCCAAGATTCTTATAATCAAATTAAGGAATTTAAATATCCATCTCTATTTTCCTGCATTGTTTCACTTTAAAGCTTTTAACCCTATGTACATTACTTAACTTGTTAAAACATTTCTCTTTGCATATTTGTGCTTCCTACCTGGCCATAGTCTAGACTTCCTGATCAGTAGGGATTAATATTTTCATACTATGACTGTCCATAACATGTATTGAAACTAATATCTATACAACCTCCAAATACATCCTAATTTGGAGAGGCTATAGTTCTTTACTAGATATTAAGGTCTCCAATGGCAAAATACTCTCTTCCATATCTAGATATATTAAATGCTCAGTTCTGTTTGTCAACATGACTGAGCAGATAAATTATCAAAAAGATTTTATGAGGAGGATCATGTATGAACAGATGCTTTTTCCCTGAATTGTCACTGAAAAGTACTCTTGCTTGAAATATTTTGTGCTGACTGATACAAAGATGAATGGTTATCAGTCTTGAAAAATCACAGTTTAAATCTTGGATGATACCAGTCAACATTTTTGAGGTCTTCGTTTGATAGTTCTATGTATAAAGATAAAGAAAACACAATGGTTATAGGAGAATTTTAATTATGTCTTTGTGATGAATTGGTATTCTAGTTAAGGAAGTAATTATGTATTTCTTTTAATTGTATTTTCTATACCAAAGAGACAATTAAGAATATGTCATAATTCCTACAAGCCTATTAAAATAATGACTTAACAATGGTCTATAAGTTTTTATGACAAGGGTAGAAAGTGAGAAACAAAGGACAAGCTATGTTTTTAGATGTCCTTGATCTATTGTCAGATCAACTGTGTCAAATTTTTGTGGTCTATTAATGGCCATAAAATTGAATGAAAGACTGAAATTCAGTGAAGCTCAGCCAAGTATAGACAAGGACTCTTAAAAATGAAATAACTGGAAGATGGCGGCAATCAAGCAGGACGCAAATGGGAAGACAGATTGACAACAGCAGACAAAAACTCCTGCTGAAGGCAGCTTGTGAGGCGCAAGCCTATCTGGGCTTTCCCAACAAAACAATAAAGAACTTGGTTCTGGAAATATAGACATGGGAGTATCAGAGTCACCAGACAAGGGCACCAACCTGGAGACTGCACTCCCTCCTTACCAGATCCTTTCTGGAATACAGCTGGCGGTTTCAACCTCCAAACATAGGAACTCCTGAGTCTGCAGCGCCTGTGCAGGGGCTAGGCTTGGATACCCAGGAACATACCAACAGAGTCGTTAGACAGCAAGACTGAGGGACTCTCCCTAGGATATTCAGTATGGCGGCACCAACAGCGTCTAGCTGATTGGGTAAGGCAGCCTCTGGCAATGAGATCTAGCTGGCAGGAGCCAAGCTTCCCTGAGTCAAAGCACATGGTGGGCAGGATACAGAACACAATTTGGAACCCGCCACCCTCGCCTGACTACAGGAGGTCTGGTAGAAGTCCCTTCCAGGCAGGCTGCTTTGAAGCATTGCTATACAGGCAGGGAATCAGTGAATGAACTCCATATTGGATCTCCCGGTTCCACCGCCTCTGCCTGGCCCCTAAGCTGCCTCCCTCCCAAGCTGTGCAGCAGGGCACATAAGTAGTGACAGCACTGGTTCACAGGGCTTCAAACTGAGAGATAGAGACTGGAGCTAAGACTCCTCTGAGAGTGGATTGAGAAGACCATTGCCACAGCCCTGACACTGTAGCTTCAGGGGGTCTGGTGGAAGCCGCTGCCTAACCAGGCAGGCTGTACTGGAGCAGTACAGTTCTAGCAGGGAAAAGGTGCTGAGATTTGATGAGTGAATTCCATACTGGAATGATCTTCCTGTACTCACTTCAGTAGGGCACTCAGTCTACAGACCCAGCCTAGTACATTCAGATCTCCTCCCAGAGCAGTGAAACGGTCCTGGGATGGGGCGTGCTACCCGAGGGGACAGGCAGCACCGGACCACAGAGCCTCTAACCGAGAGGCACCTCCGCGCCCCCTACCCTAGTCCAAGTACTGGAGACGCTTTGCAAACTCACTGCCTACTCCCACTTTGGGAAGGCTCTCAGTCTACTGCCTCAGGTCTGGAGAAGTAAAGCAGTTCTGAACTATTGCATGCGGCCTGAGCAGATGGATTGCTCTGACCCAAAGACCTTCTGTCTGAGAGGATATCTCAATATTGAATATCTATGCCTCAAATACAAAGGCACCTACATTTGTAAAAGAAACTCTTCTAAAGCTTAAATCACACATTGATCCCCACACATTAGTAGTGGGACACTTCAACACCCCACTCACAACAATAGACAGGTCATCAAGACAGAAGCTAACAGAGAAACAATGAGTCTAACAGAGGTCAAGAACCAAATGGACCTAACAGATACCTACAGAACGTTTCACCCAAAAACAAAAGGATACACTTTCTTTTCAGCATCTCAGGGAACCTCCTCCAAAATGGATCATATATTTGGACACAAAGCAAGCCTCAACAGATACAAGAAAGTTGAAATAATCCCTCGCACCTTATCAGCCCACCATGGAATAAAGCTGGACTTCAACAACAACAAAAACAATAGAAGGCCTACACATTAATGGAAATTGAACAATTCTCTACTGAATGACCACTGGGTCAGGGAAGAAATAAAGAAGGAAATCAAAGACTTCTTAAAATCCAACGACAAGGAAGGTACAACATACCAAAACCTATGGTACATTGAAAGCTGTGCTACGAGAAAAGTTCATAGCACTAAGTGCCTTCAAAAAGAAAATCGTGACAGCTCATATCAGTGAATTAACAGCAGAACTGGAAGAAATGGAAAAAGAAGAAGCAAACACTCCCAAGAGGAGCAGAAGGCAGGAACTCATCAAACTTAGGACTGAAATAGAAAACTTAGAAACAAAAAGAACAATTCAAATAATCAATGAAACCAAGAGTTGGTTCTTTGAAAAAAATCAACAAAATAGACAAACCCTTAGCCAAATTAACTAAAAGGCAGAGGGAAAAAACCCAAATCAACAAAATCAGAAATGAAAAGGGAGAAATAACAACAGACACTGAGGAAATCCAGAGAATCTTTAGGTCCTACTTTAAAAATCTGTACTCCACCAAATTTGGAAACCTAAGTGAAATGGACAATTTTCTTGATATATTCCACCTACAAAAGTTAAATCAAGATCAGGTTAACAAATTAAACAGACCTATAACCCCCAAGGAAATAGAAACACTCATTAAAAATCTCCCATCCCAAATAAAGTTAATGGCCAGATGGTTTCAACTCAGAATTCTACCACACCTTCAAAGAAGAGCTAATAACAATACTCTTCAAACTATCCACAAAATAGAAACAGAAGGAGCACTGTCAAACGCATTCTATGAGGCCACAGTCAAACAGATTCCTAAACCACACAAAGACCCAACAAAGACAGAGAAGTTCAGACCAATTTCCCTCATGAACATAGATGCAAAAATACTGGCAAACGGAATCCAAGAACACATCAAAAGTATCATACACCATTATGAAGTAGGCTTCATTCCAAGAATGCAGGGATGGTTCAGCATACAAAAATCAATCAATGTAATTCACTACATAAACAAGCTGAAAGAAAAGAAAAACACATGATCATCTCACTAGAGCCTGAAAAAGCATTTGACAAAATCCAACACCCCTTCATACTAAAAGTCCTGGAGTGAATGAGCATACAAGAACCATAACTAGAAATAATAAAGGAGATATAAAGCAAGCTTGTCACCAGCATCAAATTAAATGAAAAGAAACTTAAAGCATTTCTTCTAAACTCAGGGACAAGGCAAGGATGCCCACTATTTCATATCTCTTCAACATAGTACTGGAAGTTCTTGCTAGAGCAATAAGACAACTAAAAGGGATCATGGGGACACAAATTGGAAACAAAGAAGTCAAACTGTCCCTATTTGCAGGAGACATGATAGTATACATAAGTGACCCCAAAATTCCACCAGAGAACTCCTACAACTGATAAACACCTTCAGCAAGGTGGCTGGATACAAAATTAATTCAAAAAAAATCTGAAGCCCTTCTCTATACAAAAATAAGTGGGATAAGAAAGAAATTAGGTAAACAACACACTTCGCAATAGTCACAAACAACATAAAATATCTGGGGGTAACTCTAACCAAGCAAGTGAAAGACCTGCATGACAAGAACTTCATGTCCTTGAAGAAAGAAATCAAAGAGGACATCAGAAGATGAAAAGATCTCCCATGCTCATGTATAGGTAGGATCAACATAATAAAAATGGCTACCCTGCCAAAAGCAATATACAGATTCAATGCAATTCCTATCAAAATACTAACACAATTCTTTTTAGACCTGCAAAAAGTAATTCTCAAATCCATACAGAATAAAAAAAAAAACAGAATAGCTAAAATCAATCCTATACAACAAAAAAACATCTGGAGGCATCACCATCCCAGATTTCAAGCTATACTATAGAGTAATAGTAAAAAAACAGCATGGTACTGGTATAGAAATAGACCAGTGGATCAATGGAATCCAACTGAAGACCCAGAAATGAACCCACACACTTATGGTCACTTAATTTTTGACAAAGAAGCCAAAACCATACAATGGAACAAGGACACATAGCATCTTCAACAAATGGTGCTGGTCTAACTGGATGTCGACATATAAACAATGAAATTAGACCCATACTTATAACCTTGTACAAAAGTTAAGTCCAAGTGGTTCAAAGGCCTTAACATAAGGCCTGACACACTAATCTATTAGAAGAGAAACTGCGGAAAAGCCTTGAACTCATCGGCACAAGTGACAACTTTCTGAACAGAACATCAACAGCTCAGGATCCAAGACCTACAATCAATATATGGGAACTCATGAAAATTTCTATAATGTAAAAGACACTGTCATTAGAAGAAAATGGCAACCTACAGATTGGGAAAAGGTGTTCACCAACCCCACATCTGACAGAGGGCTAATATCCAAAATTTACAAAGAACTCAAGAAATTAAATGCCAAGAAGCCAAATAATCCAATCAAAAAATGGGGAACAGAAAAACAGAGACTTCACAGAAGAAGAATCCTTAATGGCTGAGAGACAATTGAAGAAATGCTCAGCATGATTAATCATTAGAGAAATGCAACTCAAGATGACTCTGAGATTCTATCTCACACCTGTCAGAATGGCTAAGATCAAAAACTCAAATGACAGCACACGATGGAGAGGTTGTGGAGAAAGGGGAACACTCCTCCATTGCTGGTGGGAGTGTAAACTTGTACAACCACTATGGAAATCAGTCTGGAGATATATTAGAAAACTTGAAATAGCTCTACCGTAAGACCCAGCCATTCTACTTCTGGATATATATCCAAAAGATTTCTCACCATACCACAAGGATGTTTCCTCATCTAAGTTCACAGCAGCATTATTTTTAATAGCTAGAAACTGGAAACAGCCCAAATATCCCTCAACCGAAGAATGGATAAAAAAAAAAAAGGTGGTACATCTACACAATGGAATACTACTCAGACATTAGAAACAACGAAATCATGCAATTTTCAGCCAAATGGATGGAATTAAAGAAGCTCATCCTGAGTGAGCTAACCCAGACTCAGAAGGATGCACATGGCATCTATTCACTAATAATCAGATTCTAGCTATATAGTACAGCATAACTATGCTATAGCCAATTCATCAATGGGAACAGGAACACAGATTTTTTTATCTGTCCAAGAGACAATTTGCCCTAGTGGTGCTGCCTTATAGGCCCCCAGTATATGAGGAGGCTCTTGGCCCTCATATGACTGCTGAATTGGGGCAAGGGACAGATATGTAGGGACACTTCACTTCTGAGGAGTAGGATGGAAGGGATAGGGGTTAGAGCGTGGGAGGGATGGACTGGGAAGGGTGGAAAGAGGGTACTGTGATGGAGATGTAACCTGAAGTAATAAATAAATATTTAAAAATGTATTAAATGTTAATTTTTTCTTTACAAAACAAAAAGATAGGAAAATTTTCTTATAACATTGTAAGCTAATATTTGGAGGGCAGTTGATCACGCTAACAGATATCTTGTTACATTATCTAAATGCTGAAGAAAGAATGAAGATTACTAAAATTTAAAATGGATTATATTCCCCCAGGAAAATATCATATATTAGATTATATACCTGCCTAATTCAGATTAGAGCACTATAAAGTACCTGGTTCATAATATTTAACTATTGATATTTCACATTACTAGAAACATTAATATTAAGAATTAAGTTAATTTTCAAGCATGGTTTTAGATTTCTTATTTTTCTTAAAAGATTTGTTTTGATTTTTCTGCTGAAGATTAGCTGATGAGTCCCCCAAAGGCACAGATAAAATGCTATACAGGCAAGTCCTTTGGCTTGATTAAGTATATTATGTGATTAAGAAGCCAAATAAATAGACATTAAGAATTCTTTCATAAACCCACAGGGATGACAAAACAAAGCAAACATATTGATCTTCTTAAATGTTGGCATCAATACTGTGTATATTTAGATACTTTACAATTGAGTACATTTTATTGAATTACAAGAAATATTTAAAATTTTCAAAACTTGTAAAAAGAAAAATACAATAAAATGCAGGCTGCTACTGCTATTGGCAATGTTCAGGAAGGAAGCAGGGAGCTTTTATGCAAATTTCTTCTAAATTTGCTTTCAAATTAGCATAAGCTCACATGACAGTTTGGTAAATGAATTTCCCCATGAAGATGCCATTAATTTCAGGAAATGTATGGTTTGGCAATTACTAAAGAAATTATTCATCCCCCTGTATAAAAAAAAACAAACCGTTGCATTAAATACTTGTAAACTGTCAGAATGTGACCTATGACCATTTCCAGCAACAGCAGTGAATGCATTCAGCTCATTCACCTTAATAATACATTTTCAATAAAACATAAATTGGGCCATAAATTTGTGTTGAAACCTAGAAATAACTGTCTCTCACCTCCCCTATCTATATACTCCTCCCTCTCTCTCTTTTGATCTCTCAGGCTAATGTCTCTTTGTGTGTCTTCATCTTGCTCTTTTATGATGATTAGTACTCCTCCTTTGAGTTAATCATATTTTGTAAAAGGAAATAGAAAAAGAACAGAACAGAATTGTGATCCAAGAAAAAGAGTTTCACCAAAAAGGATAATAACATTTATGATCAGTAATTATTACCACCTTTTATTGATTTTACTATTTATAATTTTATTATATCTTTTTTCTCAGATTATCTTCATAAAATTCTCTGAGGATCAATGATGTTATTTTGAATGTATGCCAATCATATTTCTGGAAGACATATGATTGATCAGCCCACCTATGAAGGATTGGAGAGCAAAATATTTGTAGACTAGTATTTTTTTAATAACTTATTTTTTATTTCTTCAAGTAGCATTTCAATCACAATCCCCTCCCTACTCACCCCCTCCAGTCCCACCCTTCACCCTCTTCCCCCTTTACCCCCATCCTCTACCATTTTTATTTTTTCTTTTTTTTTTTAAGGTATTTCTTTTTCCCCGTAACAGCTCTCACTTTCAGTCCAACAAATAGTTCTTTCTTTTATAACTATAAATACAATACAAGGAAACAGAAATAAATAGGCCATAATTATGAGAGTTATATGGCTTAGCATACATTCCCTATGTCCAGACCATATGTATTTGTCACCTGACTTTAACATTCTACTATCTAACCATCTCCATGAGTTTAAAGTTCTATATCTAAATCAGCTTTCATACTAACTTGCCTCACAATTTTAAAAACATCTTCTTAGATCCAGAACACCCTCTTGATTCCTAAACAACTCAAAATTTAACTATGAGACTCTGGCTATCTATTCTTCAAACACATCAGAGACCTGAGAGGGATAAATATATCTGATTATATAGGAAGTGCAGGGGCTGCAGCTTCCAAAACTAAGAAATGACATACCAGTTGCTGCCTGGACTGTTCCCATTTTCTCTCCATACATTACAGCATCAATCTTCAGCTGTTTGGCCCTGTTTCTCTGACAGACATTGATTTTAGAGCAGGAATTATGAAGAACTTACCTACCCTGGTTTGGCAGAGCTAGACTGTCGACTCACCTGCTTCCAAGTTTTGTCCTTTTTGGACAGCATTCTGTCTACAGTTGGAGCAAGGGGTTTTTCTTGCCAAGAGATAAGCTTGCCACTATTTCAACCATCTCCCACTAGAGATTCTTCGATGCTCATCTTCTACTTGGAGTAGAATAGGAGGTGCTGTCAGGCGCTGACATGTATCAATATCAAAAAATCTTAAATTAAGAAATCATCTTTGAATGCCATATTCTGCAGATCTCTTGAGGTTTTTGAAGAGGCCCTATCTATCTCTTATATTAGGATAAGCAAATGTTGCTTGTCTCTTAGCAACTTGATTTCTGAGTAGCTTAGAAAATAACTTTGATGGACTGTCATAGTAACTAACAAAATGACACGCTTGCATGACTACTAGTTTGCATTTCTTAATTATCCTAAACAGTTTATGACGGTTGGTAGCAAAATTCCAAAATTTCACATTTCATTTTTAAGCATTACTAGGTACAATACCTTTAAGAAGTGTTACCCTTAATTTTGTATCAATATACAAAGATTAATACCAATGTAACCAAATATAATCTTAATTTTGTATCAATATACAAATATCAATACCTATATAGTCCAATACAATCTTAATTTTGCATTAATATACAATGATCAATACCAATTTAGCCAAATATAATATTAATTTTGTATCAATATACAAAGGTATAAGGGCATATTCAATAATCTGTCCTTTTTTCTAGATCTTTCCTATACTATATCTATGTCCCATTTTTTCTCAAGTCTGTTCACTCCTACATAGGAGAGAAAGAAGGATACAGAAAAGAAAAAGAGAGAAGTCCCTGGGTCTAACCTCCAAAACCCATTTAACAAGACCATTTAAAAGCTTGTAGTCTCTTCCCCTAAATAACAAAATTTTCTATTATCCATCAAATAACCAAAGGGGGTGGGGAAACACCTTCCCCACCTTCTGGGGAAAATAATTTCTTCTTTAATCCAGATTGAAACGTAATACTTTATATATTGTCAAAAAACAAATTTGCTCCAGGAAAAATATTACCTGACCCCCCCCCCAAAAAAAAAAAAAGATAATTGTCCCAGAGTTAGGATTAGGGCAGGGCTCTGTTCTTATCTTTCCAGGCTATTTAAAGCATCCATTCAAGGAATCCAGGGACAACTGGACAATGGAAACCTCAGCAGAAAACAAATCAGACACCAAAGAAGACGAGTGGCCCAGATGATCCACCCTTGCAGACTTCCTCAATAGCTGTTTTTTCAAAAGTCTAAAACCGCCACAACTCAAAATCGCTAAGTTCATTCAGCTCCACAGACTGTTCCAGCTAGAACTTCAGTAAAGCACTGAAGATCCGCTTCTGTGTATGAACTTCTTAGGACATCTAAATAGCTGAGCACAAAAGGACTGAACATCAAATGATTCTATTAAAATTTTTAACCATTTTTCCAAATCAGCAGAAAGTCACTTGGAGATTAGTATTATTGACTTCAGTTCTATATTCTTTCTACAGAACAAATAACTGAATAACCTTGTCATTAATTATGTCTGGTTCATGGATTTTCTTTCTTTATGCTTTGAGTTTTCTTAGTGACCCCTGCCTTATACAAAATTTTAAGTACTAAGAAGTTCATTTCTGACTTAGACTCAAAGATGAAAGCATTATTTTCATGTTTGTGGTCTGAACTGGACCTTATAATGAATACTGAGATGTTGTTGGAATAGATGGAAAATGAAATTCAACATTGAAAAGATGAAAATAACAAAGGAAATAAGGCAAACTCTGGAAACAAACAATTGTTTACTTTAAATAATCAGGCAAGACAAGAAAAATGTTAAGATCTTGAAATGGTGCATATATGTATTTTAATTACTTTTTTATTTTTGACATAATAACTACATTATTTTCCCCCTATTGTTCCTTCATCCCAAATCTCCCACCTACCATTCCTTGCTTGCTTTCAAACATAAGACCACTTTGTTCATAAATTGTTATTATAGACATTTACATATATATATATACATAAATAAAACCTGTTAAGTGTGTAATTTTTTTTCTTTTTTTAATAATTTATTTTTTATTTCTTCAAGTTACATCTCAATCACAATCCCCTCCCTACTCCCCCCTCCAGTCCCACCCTTCCACCCTCCTCCCCCTCAACCCCCCATCCTCTTCCCTTCTTTTTTTTTTTTTAGTTTAAGGTATTTCTTTTTCCCCCCAACAGCTCTCCCTTTCAGTCCAAAAAATGGTTCTTTTTCCTTTTTCTTATAACTATAAATACAATACAAAACAACAGAAATAAATAGGCCACAATTATAATAAGTGTGTAATTTTTCTTGTATATATGTTTTAAGAGATGATCATTTGTTATTGAATATCCAGTTGGTGTGGTCTTCCTTGAAAGATACTTCCTCTCTCAGTCTCAGCATTCGGTACTTGCCTATAATTTTTTTGTGTACAGTTTAGGTCTCTTAGGCTATACCATGTCTAATTTATCATGTTTATTACCGTAGTCCTTAATATCCTCATGTTCAGACAGTCATGTTGGTGGGAGTTCCTAAGAGTAACTTCTGAAATTAACAGGAACATAATCTCACAAGGAACTCTCTGGTCCTCTGGCTATTTCTATCTTTCTGTTCTTTCTTCCACATTGTAGCTAAGCCTTAGGTATACAAGCGCTTCATAGTTGCATACATTGCATACATTGAGACTGCGCTCCACACAACTGTGCTTTGATTGGATGTGGTTTTCTGTGATGGTCCCTGTGTGTTTCATAGAGAACTTGGAAATTTCCTTGAAGAGGAAGGTAAGGATTATACCTATCTGCAAATGTAAGGATAAATGATGAGCATTGCTTAGATTTTTCCAAGACGAAGATGGAATATAAATATTCATAAACAGAAACATTGAGCATATTTTGGAAAGAACACTATATGGACAGTACTTTATTTTTTTATTTTTATTTTTTATTTTTTTTATAAATACTTTATTTTTTTTTTCTTCAAGTTACATCTCAGTAACAAACCCCTCCCTATTCCCCCTTCCTAACCCGCCCTTCCACCCTCTTCTCTCCAGAGGTTTCCCCTTTCAGTCCAACAGCTGGTTCCTTCTCTTATAACAGTAAGTATTATACAGAACAATAGATATAAATATGCCACATTTATGAGATTAAATTGGCCCAGTATACCTTCCCAATGTTCAGTTTATACCTATTTGGCCCCTGACTTTAACATTCTACTATCTACCCAACTCCATGAGTTTAAAGGTCTATATGTGACTCAACATTCATACTATCTTGTAGCACACTTTTAAGAGTATCTTCTTAGATCTATAACACCCTCTTGATTCCTAAACAGTTCAAAATTTAACTATAAGATTCTATCTGTCTACTCTTCAACCACCTCAGAGACCTGAGAGGGATAAATATATTAGCTTATATAGGAAGTGCAGAGCCTGCAGCTTCCAAAACTGAGAAAGAACATACCAGTAGCTGCCTGGACAGTTCCCATTTTCTCTCCATACATTCCAGCATCAATCTTCAGCCTTTGGGTCCTGTTTCTCTGACAGACATTTGTTGTAGAGCAGGGATTATGAAGGACTTTGGACAGTACTTTAAATCAAGCTGTACATTTTTCTTAATGTAAACTTAGGTTGGGTTGTAAATTAATATTTTTATTTAACATATATTTATTAATACTTAGCAAACCCTATAAAACACCTATAATGACTAATATCTAAACCTATACCCTAATACCTGTAAACACCTCACATAAAAGAACACCTAATCATTCCTATTTTAACCCTCTTGAAAGGGCGTTAAGGTTCTTCAGTGCAGGTCTGTGCAGGAACCTTGGTCAGCCTTCTATCTGGAGGCACGCTTCAAGTGTTCCCTGTCTGGCTCTTGCAGTCACTACAAAATTACTTCAGCTTGGATCAACTTCCTCTTGGGCTACCATTGCACTGTCCAGCAGTTTGTGTGACCAGTTGGCCTCATCACTCTGGAAGTCTGGTGTGACTTCCTCAGTCAGCTGAGAAGGTCACTTCCACAGTCTCTTCAGCCCATGAGTTTTTCGTTGTCTAATCTTTTCCTTTAAAGCCTTGTACAGCCTCATGTGATAGGGGCCACCCTATTTCCTATTTTTGAGGTCCTTGCTGTGGTCTCCCATCTCCACCAGCCTCCTGGCACTTCACTCACTTGCCCAGCACTCTCAGGCCTCTGTACAGACAGCTTTAGTGTCTGGTTTTCACGAATTTTCTTTCAGAACGTTCTATGCCATGCATTTTCTGTCAGCCTTTTTGGGCTGGCTTGTGGCAAGAGTCTATTTCTCAGACACTACCTTTCAGTTTTCTTGGCAATTTTCAGTATACTTGCCAAGGCTTCTGTCCACTGCCACTGATGTGCCTCAGGGCTATTGCGGTCTAAAGGTTGGCAGATGGCGTACCTTGTTTCACACTTCTCCAGGGTGTGTTTCTGTCTGCTCCGTCCATCTGGGCCAAAAGAACTTCACATGGATCTCCTTGGCTTATGTAGGATGTAGTCTCAGTCTTTCAAGGTGTCTCAAGGACTCTTGAGAAGAGATTTTCTACAGTTTCTGTGGCTTTGTAGCCACACCCCCTCTACCAGCTGCTTTCTGCAGGCTTTCCTCCATCCTTCATGGGCCGCAAATCTTGACCAGTCCCAGGTCCTTCATTGTGAGCAGTGACCAGCAGCTGAGCAGCGTTCAGCAGCTGAAAGTTTCAGCTAGTGTCTTTCAAAATGTGGCTATATTGAGAAGGCTCCCTTCAGTTTCCAGGGCCTTGAAAAGGTCCATGTGCTGCCAAGAGCCAGGCTGATCTGCATGCCCTTGAAGACTTCTTAGTAATTCACTAAAGAAAACTAATCCATTATATTGGGTGAGTACTGAGAATGTGTTTGCATTTATTTGTAAAGAAAATATTTGAAACTATGTTAAATACAAGGTTCATTATATGGGACACAGTGCAGTTAGTCAGCATTAGCAACAGAATTTGTTAAATATATTTCTTAATCACATGCCAGTCAAACCTATGTGTTTTAAAAATATGAAATTCAGGTTTTTACCTGATACAATGATGAAATCTTTTGTAATATTTACATAAAGTTAGAGATGTAGATATTTGCTAAGTATGTACTGTGACTATTATCTGCTTTAAAGATCCAGTTTTGTTCTTCTTTCCATCCTTTTGAGACAACATCTCTGAATATCCTTCTGTTCTAACTTCCTGTTAGATTCCAACACCTAAAGGCATTACTTGAAGAAAGAAGACAGCGTAAGAAATAGGTGTAAATCTTTATTTTCTTATGTCTGTTCATAATGGATTTAAGCGGGGACTCTGGTTAAATCCAGGCAGACTTTGGTGGCTTATTAAGTACCCTCCACCCTGTCACATGCCTAGATATAACATTTATTAGGCTTCAATCAATCCCCTGTTCCCTTGTCTTTCCTTTATCTTTTCCTCCTATTCCCAGGGAGGTAGGAGATTTCCTGATATAATGATTTCCAGTGTTCCAATCTTCAGTGTACCATCTGTTCTCTTGTGGAGACACTGATCAAGCAATTATTATTATGATCATCATTATAATTATTGAAGGGTCTCATTGAATTCCATGCCAAGTGTGCTTATGAAGGGGATTCATAGCAACTGCCTTGAGACTATGTGAGCCATCAAATGGTACAAGCATATGGAGAATTGTCAATTTTCTGAGTAATTATCTAATGTGTCAGACATTATAAAGGGACTTTAAATTGTTTATATTTGTTGAGAAATAAAACCATTTTCCTAAATATTGATATTTAATGAGGTATCAGGAAGGATTTCTCAAATACCACATGCCAGTTGTGTTCTCTTAATAATTATAAATGTGAAAATTAAAGCAAAAGAACTTATCTTTTATTCACTTTTGATTTTGAAAAAGTACAAAATTATATCTTCCTGGGAGTAGTAAGCAAAGAGGTTGTTGAGTAATGATGCCCTGCCAGGCCAGCAGCTGTGAATCAGCTTAAGCATTCTTATCTTGACCTTGACAGGACTTGGTACTTCAACAGTGGAATGACTAAGCAGGGAAGAAGCCTGGATAATCAGCATCAAGTAATTCCATATGGAGTAAGTAATTGGATGGGAAAAATAATAGATATTGAGTTTTAGACACTGGGTGTTGAATGAAATGATTTGGCATAAGATGTGAACTCTTTGAATATTTTTTTAAGGGTTACATGTATAGTTTAAGATACTAAGAATCATGTCTGCTCAATAATTTAGGTAGACTGAGTTTAAGCAGCTAGTAATATAATTCCCCCCACCCTCATAGTTTGCTCTGTCTGAAGCACTTTAACATATTTTAAAAAAACCAACCAAACAAACAAAAAACCTCAGCTGATTTCTTTCAAAAAGCTACAGCAAAATAAATTAGAATGAGGAATCTTTTTCTCAAAGGGACTGAGAAGTAGAAATTGTCCTAGTGTTTGTTGTCATTGAGGTTTCCCTAATTGCACAGAGCCAGGTAAGATCTCTCTCTTCTTCTTTATTTGGTTGACCAAGGCATCAGAACTGACTACTGATAACTTACTGTGGCTACTACTAAGGATTTCTAGATTGTTTTATAATCACTCCTGCCTTGAAATGTCTATTAAGTTTCACTGCAAGAATTGGAATATCAAGGTATCTGTGACAAGTGTTACTCTCCACGTCAACTGCAAAAACCTTCAAACAAGATAACACAGTTTATTCTCAAACCTATAGAAATTAATAAAACAAGTCAAAAAGTTCTGAAATGACAGGTAAGTAAGCTATATTACAACTCACAGCTTAACATTGCACCAAAACCTTTGTTTTTGACTAACTGTAACAGTACCCACTTGAAACGTAGGTTTGATGTAGTAGGCTTTAAAAGTATGTTGGGTTTAAACAAATATTCTTACGTGTATTTTTTTACTGGTAAAAAAAATCTTCATTTTTATTTCATTGCATTATGATGCATTTGAATTTTTGAAAATAAGATTCAATTATTTTCCTTCCTTCATCCTCCATTCTTTCCCTAGCTACTAGTAGCTAAAATCCAATTGTTTTTGGAAAACTATTAAAGAAAAATCTGTTTCAAGTCTCTTATTGGTATAATGCGAAAACATAATAGAGCAACATATACTTATCTAGAGTTTTTTAGATCAAAGTTTATTTTAAAAGAAAAAAAGTACCACAAAGCTATCTTATTAGAAAACTAATACTTAGCTATTTTTATAAAATTAAAATTGCTATATATGAGAATTGAAAAAAAAAGAGTTGGAAAAGAAAACAGGTTTTAAATCCATTTTGGAATTTTCTAATAATTGCATAAGAATAAATTAAGTGACATTAAACAGAAATTCTCCTGTTTTGTCAGGATTTATACTTTTATTTAAGAGAGAAAGTAACTTTTAAGGACTAGGAACCTTCTGTCAAAGTAAACTACCTTTGAAATCACCCAGTATATGGTATTTTGTTTGTTCTCAATAAGAACAAAAATAAACAAAACAGATGCTTTTTAGATAATATGGCCTCTATTTACTTGAATTTACTTCTGGATTTCCTATTCTGTATAATACAATAAGAAATTCTCAAATTAATACCATTTGTTTCATATTTGCTCTATATTTGAATTCTTGTATATATGTTGAGAATTGTATATATATATGTATATATATACAATTGTATATATGAATGAGTGACAATATGAAAGTATGATTAATAATTTAAGAATGATTTTAAATAATAGAGGACTGATATTTTCCAGTCTCTAGTTCAGAACTTGTTGTTTTATAGCTAACAATCTGAACTGTGAAGAGTTAGCAGATGTGGAAGGGCATCTTAGACTAAAGAAAAAAAAAACAGAAAAAGAAAAATAAAAAGAAGCCCAGTGAGGAATAAGATATTCATCTCCATGTCTGACCCTTCTCAGCATTCTTCTCTAAATATAAACTACACAAAACAGTAAAGGTCTTTTTGCCTCACGTAAACAAAGTACAGGCAGACATCTGTAGTAACACAATCATGTTCTGTTAAAGTTATGAAATTATTGCAATATCATGGGGAATTTAATCAATTTTAAATTAGAAATGCTAAGAGTTGTCTATCTTTGAAACAGTGAGTAAAGTTGTGTTGAGTGATGGGGAAAGTAAATTAGGTAACTACACAGTGATCTCTCACTCCTTACCACAGAGGACCCTTTTCTTCAGAAGTTATAAATCGCAGTAATACTACTGAATAAATTAATGGAGAATAGTAAGTAGGATCTCAGATTAACAAGGGCAAGAGGCATTTTAAGAACCCCACAAGCTCAAGTGTTAAGTGTTCTTTGAATGGATTGTTATTTATCTTGTTCATTTCACTGGAGGACCTCAGGACATTTAAATGTGTCTCATATTGACTTTTACAGAAGGATGTATCCTTCTTATAATTGAAATCCCACAAGTCAAAATAAAAAGCACTATGTCCTAACTTTATTAAAAACTACAAAAAGAAGAAAAGTGGGTAATGAATCTCTCTTGGTGAATTATTAACAAGCAGGCACATGCATGGCAACGATGAGCCGAAATGGCACTTCACAAACACTGTGTGGCAGGATCATTTATTGGAAAATTCATTTGTGTTTTCTTTTCTCCACTGAGGAGTGATCAGAAAGAATGAGAGTTCAATGTGTTTTGTGCTCTGCATTTTCCCTTCTGTTCTAAGAAGCCTTTTGTGTTTCTGTGCCTCAGGGGCCTCTCAGGGCCTAAAGCAGAGGGTACTTGAAAATAACCTCCTTCTGGCTTGTGTGAAAGTATAAACTAAGGGTCAGGAATTCAAATACAGACAGATGCAGGCAGACACCTAAATGAGCGAAACCATTTGGGTTTGACTTTCCCACAAGGTTCAACTAGTTTGCATATGTATGTGTGTGAGAAAACTCTTTGCTTACACCAAAGGATATACTGTCTTCTATTTCTTCATAATATATTAACAACTTTAGTCCATTTTCTCTCTTTAAAGTGCCAAAGAAAAACTGGTGGGGACAGACTGAAAGAGGCAGCACATATTTTTGAAGACACCTGAGACATAAGGCAAGACTGTTGACATACAGATGAGCAATGAATTTCAACTTTGTGGAAACAAAAGGTGTGGGGGAGTTAGCATAGAGTAAAATGATGGAGAATTTTAGGAGGAATTTGATCTCTGTGGCTAGATACTTGTTAGCCTGTTGCAACCATTACAATTAACCTCCTACCCATGCAGAGAACAAGAGACAGGGACACCATCTTCCTAGACCTTACATACTGAAGAAACAACACCCAGGTCCTTGAGGAAGACATTTCTGGATGCAACATTGATAAAACAGGAATAAGACTTAAGAACTCAAATCAACAATTTACCTTTTCTAACATAAATGCTATAAAAACCCAAACAAACAAGTGAACAAGACCTAAAAATAAATAATCCCATAAAACTTCATAATCATGAAAATACCTTGCAACTGTGACCCCTGGAAACAACTCTGCAGACGTAATCACAGAGGTGACTTCCCCACCAGGAAATAAGGACTCTGCAGTGTACCTAATGACACTGGGGTCTTGAATGATGCTGCTGATTGGAGAGTAAAGCTTGCCAGTCCACTGTATGAAGGACATCAGTAGTCCTGACTAGTTACTGTTACTAGAAAGGATAGAAAACTAGTCACATAAAATTTGGGTAAGAATCCAACTTCTTTTATGAGGCAATTAGTTTTTCCCACTACAAAACACTAAGAAGATGGAGCTAGCTAATATCCTATCTACAACTTGTGTCCTATGGCCAAACTACAAATAAACATACCAAATATACTTACAAAGCATGAGTAAGGAGGACTGTAAGTTAAATAACTTTAACATTTTGGTCAAGGTTAAAGAATGCAAGAGCTGGAAGAAGTGTTGGTTGATACAGAGCATCAAAGGTTAAGTAAATGGGGAATGAATCATGAAATCCACTTCAGGCCTCTCTTCCAAATAAATCACTGAAAATTCAGCATTTGGTGTTAATATTGGTTTGGCTTAAAGTAAAAACAGAATTTTTTTTTTCTCTTCACAATGAAACCTGTTGAATTAAAGCTGGACCAAATTATAAGAAAAGTATAATTTTAATGTTATCACAAGTTACTTCATCTGATATGTTAAGTGGGTGGAAGAAGTGTAATTCACATCTTGTTTAATGTACTTTATGCTCTGCAGCTGAGCTATCTCTTTTATCCACCTCCATTCCAATGTGCTCCAAGGCAGAGAAAGAAGTGGACGATTTAAACTAACAATGCTCATTTGTCTCAATTTTTAAATATTTCTCTTTTATATCTTCAATCCTGTGATTGTCAACACTTTTAAATTCAACTCTAAAATCAGGATTGTTTGTCCTCTTTCAAGAGTGACCCTCTTTCTTCTTCTTCTATTCACTTTTCAGAGACATTTTGGCACAGAAAAGTATTTTTAGTGGAAGAGCTAGACCACTAGAAAAGTTCTTCAAATTTTTATCTTTTTTTGGGGTATCATGTGTAAAACAGGGGGAAGCAAGTCCATTTATAAATATATATACAGCTTTAAGGAACTTTTTTTATTTGAGTTTACAGTGCTTCCTCTAAGAGCCAAAGGCCTTCTAAGAAGAACACAAACACCAGACATAAGAAACACTCTTTGGAATTGTTGGCTAGAGATTTCCAAGAGTTTCCTAGACCATTCAGTCTATTGCTGTTTGTCCTTGGTTGTGCACAGAGAAAGAAATCAAGTATCTGTTCCTAATGACAGCATACACTAAAAACGAAAACAAAAACAAAAACCACAAAAAACAAAAACAGGTCCCAGGGACAGCTGAACTGGTTCTACTTGAAATTTCCCTCTCCGATGGCTATCTTTCATGACAGCACAAAGGCACCAAAGGAGGGAGGCAAACAACAGTCCTACCCAAGTATGATATTTGTGAACCACATCAATAAGCAGCATGGCAAGGTAACGGTCACCGTGCAGTAGTGGCACACTTGGCTATAAACAAAAATTCTCTAATTGGAATTAAAAGAGACACTACAAGAGGGAAACTATGTCTAATACTGGAAAATATGTCTAATATCTCTACCTAAATACTCAATGTTTGTGAAATCATGGTTATTGGGGAATCTACAACCAGTAACTTATTTACCTAGCTTAATCCCTAATAACAATCTATAAACATGTATCCTTATATGCACAGATAACTGCAATCTTCATCCCTCATCAAAGAAATTCCTCTATGTGACAGATGGAGACCATTATAAACAAACAAACAAACAAAACAAAACAAAAACCACAAACAAGTACTATGCAGAGCTGTGGAGCTCTTAGTCCCAGCATATGCATCTACCAAACATTCCTCACCAAAGTTTCAGGGAATGTTGCAGAAGAATGAACAGGTAGAATTGTAAAAGCCAGTGCATCAGTGAATTTGTTGTGAGATTTTTGTCTATTCCCAATATCAGAAGCTATACACATAAAATGTCATCATTATAACTTCCCCAATGTGAGCTTAGTATGCCTACCAATAGACATGCTAAAATATACATCGAAAAACCCATCAGATTTCAAACCTATACAAAAATTTATAGACAATTGAAGAAAGCTGACAGCAGAAGTGTTGGTTCTTCCCCAGCAAAGACCACAATGATTGTTTCTCCAATGTCTAGTGATCAGCCCTGAAAGATACAAATGACTTGACATCCACTTAACAAATTATATTTAGAAATATGTATGTACACATGCATATATACATGAATTAAATTATTGAAAAAAACAGACCATGGATATAAAGGAGAGTGGAGAAGTGTATATTGGAGGTTTTAGAGGTAGAAAGTGGAAGTATAATTGATATAATTTTATTATAAGCTCAAAAATATAGATAAAATCATACCCACTCATAGAGTTTCAAATGGACTCAATCTTCAATGCAAGTGTCTAATATGTCACATTTTTTGACACATATTCATAAAATTTTTTCTCGATTTATACACACTGCTTGTTTCCATTGTATACCTCTAGTGCTGTTACTCTTATCTGAGGAAAATTATGAATATTCTATCATTAATCTATCTATCTATCTATCTATCTATCTATCTACCTATCTATCTATCTATCATCTATTTATCTATGCTATAATCTATTGTCCCCTGGATTTGCCCAGAGAATTTGTGGGACTGTGATATCTTGACGAGAGTTCTGTATCTGGCCAATAAGCTTGAGATCTCTGAGGGCAAACTTCCTCCTGCCTCTTTCGTAACTATTTTGCTGGGTATTATTGCTTGCCTCAAGTCTTCATCCCCAGAGGAAGTAATTGCAGCTCACAGTGAACTCTGTGTTAAGAGGCTTTTATTAATATCTCTATTACTGATCCCCCACCACTTTTGGCTGCCACTACTGGAAGCGAAAGTGAGGACGAGGAGTCTGGGACGTGGTCAGACAAGTTTCTCAATTACTCTATACTACTGAGGGAGAGCATATCTAAACTCAATGAGACCAGGATCCCTGTGCTTTCCCTCAATACAAGGTAAATTCTATGCATATTCCCCTATGCAATTATGTGAGGGATTGTGGTCATGCTAACCATTCTGTTTAAGTGTCTTATACAGCACATTGCCTGGCAACGCTCCATTAACAAGACTACTTTGCAGGTGTTCATGGCTCTGGAATGCCCAGACCACAGTTCACCCAAAGAGGTGATATGGCTCTGGCTCATGGAGATCCATGAAGCCTCTGTTTAATACCCTACACACCCTATGCACTCTCCAGGGATACCACCCTTTGAAGGCTGGTAGTCAACTAGAGGTAAGAACCTGTCCAACAGGTCAACCTAAGGCAGGCACAGTCCATATACTGGGGATCCCTGAGGTGGGGTCAACAAGATCAAAGAATAAGAAATCTGGTTGCCACTGAATTGCATAAAATTAAAAATTTTTTAAAAAGTGGAGTATATGTAGGAATATGTGGAAGGAATATGCCCTGTCCTAGCAGGCATGAGCCCATTGCTAAACAACCAGAATGCATGTCTAGGCTTCTAGATAGAGTTGTCCATGTCCATACCTGCTTGGAGACTGAAAACATCACCAGGCAATGAGACATGAGCCAATGAAGAGATACCAGAGCAGCAGCTTGCAGCATGGTGGCTGATGGGAAAATGGATGGGGGGGTTATAAAAAAAGGATTTCCTCTTTTGATTAAACAAGTCTGCTTCTATATTGCAACTCCCAGGGTTTGCGTGTTGACTCTGTAGCTTTCTTATGCACTGTCCCCAAAGTCAGAGTGGTCAGCATAATGCAGGCAACATTTGATCTCACCCAGGGTGGTCTGCTGATCGCAGACAACAGCCATCTATCTATCTATCTATCTATCTATCTATCTATCTATCTATCTATCCATCCATCTATCCTTCTATTTACCTATCTATCTACCTATTTATCTATCTATCATCTATCTCTCTATCATCTATCCATCCATCCTTCTATCTATCTATCTATCTATCACCAACTACCTATCTACCTATCATCTATCTATCTATCTATCTATCTATCTATCCATCCATCCATCTATCCTTCTATTTACCTATCTATCTACATTTTTATCTATCTATCATCTATCTCTTTATCATCTATCCATCCATCCTTCTATCTATCTATCTATCTATCTATCTATCTATCTATCTATCTATATCTGTATTTTGTCTCATTATCTATGTTTATTTGTGGTTTATCATTTTTATTTACTATCAATTTATTCTTGAAGTGTTTTTCTGTCTCATCCTCAAAAAATTATCAAAAAGAGACATCATTTACAAATGTATCATCATAATCAACAAAAACTTGCAGTTATATTTTTGAGATAGTTTATAAAGTTATACTGTTATTATTCCAAATGATTAGTAAATTTAGGATATGCAAAGAAGCAAGTCAAGAGGTAAGGATAGAAAAAAATTTACCTAGAACTTATAAAAGTATACCTTCTTCTTAGTTATGTGCTGCAATGCTATGTAAGAGTAGATATGAATGTTTTCATGTATCAACATAAGAGAAAAACATTTTATTTCACATAAATGTTATACATAAAGTCAGATATCTGGCCAAGACAAGCAACTATGACTTGCAATGACATCATTGTCTCTAGGAATTGGTAGGAACTCTCAAGTTTAAAGCAACAGCAGGGATTTAATTGTCAGAGAAGAAACACAGTTAAACTAAAGGAAACATCAATAGATTAGATAGATGTGAGACTCATTTCTTTTCTTCCAAGTCTTAATTTGAAACCTATTTAATGTGGAGACAAGGGGAAAAGTTTGGATTGGTAGAAAAATGTATATTAGAAGATAGGGTGCAGCATTTCTTTCTAAAGAGTTAAGAGCTATCAAAAGTTTGTGTGTGGTGATTCACACTGTGTTCAAAGTTAATGCATCACTAGCAACATATATGAATTGGAATATGAAAAGTTAGAAAACAGACTAGAGTCTCACTTCCAAATTTATTTCTTATGAATTTTTCATTGTGAGAGGTTATGTGTATTTGCATTATGTTTCTTTATATTGCTTTGTAAAGGTTTGTTCAAAGGATAGGTTATACAATTATCCTAATGAGGTGAAGTGGAGCTTGTCTACTCCAGATCATATCTTTTTTGGCGTATCTACCTTGACTAGAAAGACATATCAATATAAAAAAAACTTTTTGAGTTGATTTTGTGTAGATCGTACTGAAAAGAAAAGGTAAAGGAAGGTATAATGAAAAAAATCTCTCTCATTAAAGAACAAATGGCAAAATCCATAAAGCTCAGGACCCATTATTGCAACACCAGGAGAAGCTGCATGTTGCCAGTGAACACCACACATGTGTGTGAAGTTAGGTAGTTACTTTAATCATGTGACTTGGAAAAAGTCAAATTTATCAAACTTATCTATCAAAACTATGCTTTCATCAGGTTCAAATAGTCATTATATTAATTACAGTTCTTCTGGACTGCGTATTCACACTAAAAAAAACCACATGGTACATGTGGCAACTCTGCACAAAGTCTCTTGGTAATTGATTTTCTTTTTGTATTGTAGTGTAAATATTTTGAGTTGGTCATGGAGCTTCATTCTAGTCTATACTCCTTAAATTTATTGTATCTTTGGTGTTTTATTACTTCTTTTTTCTCAGCATCTACTGAAAGTTTTCTATATGTTCTCATGAAATATGCCTTGATATCTTGTGTATGTGTTTTAAATCAATAAGTGGATTATGCCATCAATTTAATAGTTTTTCTTTGGTTTCCCCTATACAGTGTATCACTAAAATATTTCAATGTGTTCTTGTGTATACCTCCTCCATTTTTAGTTTCTAGTTGAATTTCATGGCTGTGTTGATTATACTGTGCTTCCCTATTTCAAATATGTTACAGTTTGATTTGCAGTATTCTTTACACCCATGTTAATGTGGTACACAATACTCATGTTTGCTTCTCTCAAATGATATTGTGGGGTACAGTTTGTATTACTTGCTCTTTTTTTTTTTTTTTGGTTTTTCGAGACAGGGTTTCTCTGTGTAACAGCCCTGGATGTCCTGGACTTGCTTTGTAGACCAGGCTGGCCTCGAACTCACAAAGATCCGCCTGCCTCTGCCTCCCAAGTGCTGGGATTAAAGGCGTGCGCCACAACGCCCGGCTTACTTACTCATTTTTATACACAACTAAGTTTCAACATTTTTTGTCTTCATAATCACATAGTAGATATCACCTCCAACATATCTTTATGAACAATTATTTATACCCATCTTTCTGATGGAAGTTAATATGATTGGATGGAATAATATCAATAATTTAAGTATTATAATTATTATGATATGCATAATTATTATAATGTTTTTGTGCATTTTTAACTTTTATTCATTTTTTTCCCAAAATGATTTTCAGTTTTGTTATGTGAATGTTGATTCCAGGATTTTTCATCAATCCATGGTAATATTTTCACCCACTTAAGGTGATACTCCACTTTCAGGGCATTCATGAAAACACAGATAACACTGAGAATGTATATTTATAGTATTCATAACACACACACACATTATATATATGTATATAAGCTTCTTTTCCCATGTATGCACACTCATGAGACAACTGAATGTATGGATTAGGAGCAGAAAGAAAATAACAACAATAACAAACAAAAAACACTCAGAAAAGTATCATAATAAAAGTTACTTGAATGTGATATTTCTCATAAGATTTTCAGTTTGAGGTATGGAAAGATTTTTTTTTCCTTCACAGTTTCATAGAGAGATGATTCACTTATTATATTTCTGAACAACCCTCAGAATATATATTTTTCATGCATGAGAAGTAGCCTGCACTTCATCCCTGAAAGGGCATTACAATGTATCCTTTCCCCAGATCATTGCCATCATGATCACTCTTAGGCTTCCTTGCGACAATTAAGATAAATCAGGGTTAATTCTTCCTAACTACAAGCATATGTTGATATGTGTCCTAACCCTGAGAAAACTCAATTACTATCAGACAGGCAGTATTTTCAATGCAGAAATCAGAAAGGATGGGACAGCTTCCTTTCTGGGTAATGATGAAGCAGAATGTTGTGAAATTACATTGTGTTACTCACCAAACTGCATAATTTAAAGCCTATAAACCTTTTGCTTCTGAATTTTTATATTTAATGTTTTGAGACTAGGAACGGTGATTGGGAAATGAGAGTAATCAACATAGAAGAGAAAATAAAGGATATAGTGAATTTTCTCCACATTAAAAATAACTCAGTTTTCTTTGCAACACAAATTTTAATGTTTAGCCTTTTTTATATTTTGCTTTGGTGATTTAACTGTCAGTAGTTGTAGGCTTCTTCAAGGTAACAGGGGTTGCTGTGTAAACTCAAACTTATTTTACAATTTTACCACTTATTTTAATAATATCTACTTTAGTTGGAAGCACCCACACTTAGGCTTTACCATGAACCTAATTATAGTGTATGTTTTTAAAGTAGGAGAAGAGAGAGACAAAATACATCATATGAAGAATAAAAGAAGTATAACTCTTTGAAATATGAGAATACATGCCATAGGGTCTTTGTTAAGAACTACTGAATAGTGTTTTATGAAATGAGTTACATCCTCTAACCGTCACATGTTAAAGTACTAGACCCCAGAAGTATTGTGAGATGGAAGGAGCCTCTCAGGTAAAGAGGTCTCACTTTGGGAAGTCACCAGAGTAGTCCTTACAAACTGAGATAAGGGTAACACGGCACTAGGCCGCTACCGTCAGCCTGAACTTTGAGCACTTCAAACTAAGGAAGAACATCTTTGGTTTGTAAGCCACTCAGGTTATTACAGCCTGTTATGTAAAATCTACCAAATAAATAAAATGGGGTTATGATGCACATATTATTTTCAGAAAGGTCTCAGAAACTGTACCTATTAGTAAGTACTATCAGTATTATAAAGATTTTTCAGATAAACAGTGACCATTATATTTCCTGAAAATGTTTATAACTACTAAATGTTGAGATATACTTCACTTAGTGCTTAATATATATAAATGTACATTTCAGTTTATATCTACGACTTTCATCTTCTAATAACCATTTTTATACTTTCTTTAGCTGTGCTACAAAAAGACATACAAAACTAAATATAAGGGAACAAAACTTCATACCTTTTTCATTAAATTAATGTATCTTTTAGTTTATGTTCCTTTCACAACCAATTTAAACAGGTGATAGTTTTCTACTGAAACAGCTTATTTCTTCTTGGAACAGACAGAAATTACAGTGACTTTTATTTCCAAGTTCTTTTGTACAATCTCTTCCATCTGAATAAATTGCTCCTTCTTGGAATGACAATGTGTATTCTTCTGATTTAAGTAGAAGTGAGGTGTATTCCCACTTTTATTAATAGTTTGATAGCCGAGGACCAACTTAAAAAATAATATTTTTCTTTAAATAGATTTTGTTTTTAGCATTAAGAACCCTGCTGGTCTGCAATAGTTTTCTTAATATCTTCACTCTTTTGATGATAACCACAGCAATGGCTAGATGCAACTTTCAACAAGCACATATGGAGAATAAAAAGCATTACAAAATGACTCACAATAAAATATATTGGAAAGAACTGCCTGTGTATCGTCACTCAACTGTCTCCTGTAATTTACCTGGGTGTATGGCTTTTTCCCATCTTTGTCTAAAGAAGCATGTTGCATAAGGTAAAGGAATGGTGGTAATCTCTTCTTTGATGATTTATGGAGTTTACTGAGCTCCTGGCCTTAACTGAGCTGACTTTTACTTGAGTAATTCTTATATACTTAAATGATGGCACCTTCTTGGAGTGATGATAAAACACCAGCTCTCCAATGTTAAAGCAGGTAGGCATGGAGGACAGTCATCTTCTCTCCATCATCTCTGGAGATAGGAATATAGATCACTGGGGCAATGCCATGTCTAACTCAATATATAAATTGCCCTTTTGTTTTCTCACACTCAGAGAAAAAAGTTTGTAAAGTTTTGCAGATATTTAGTGTTAGTAACAATTCTTATTGTTTCAGAATATGTGCTCTGCACAAATGTTTGAAATAGATTCTCTATTAGGCTTTGAAAACCTAATAATTGTATATTTGTTTTCACAGGAAAGTCAATAACTGTTTGTAAATACTACTTAAAATCTAGATATCTAAACTTCATGTCTCTTCTTCACTTATCTTTCTCTTCTTCTCTACCTTTCAATCTTGTTTTCATTCTCTTAAAGTAAAAAGACTGTTAAAGGTGTTATTGTGACTTATATTTAAACTGTGATTTAGCATTTGATATGTGAATAGATTTCTCCAGGTATTTAACTTTTCTGAACTTTAATATCTTCAGTTTTAAAATAAAGTCAGTTTCCTCATTGTTTATTTGTAAGGATGAATTAAGTGTTTCTGTTACTCATGGATTTGACATAGTATATGGCAATATTTATCTCCTAAAATTCATATATTCAATCTCCAAATCTGTTAGATTTTGACACACATAAACCATGTTCAGCTTCTAGTTTCAGTCTGACATACAAAAAGCTACAAAATCTCCTTTCATCTTAACAAATCAAAGAGGAACACATTGAAAATTCAGCAATTCTTCAAGGTATAAGAAAAGTGAGGTCACGGGGTAAACCCCCACTTCTCTTCAACTGCAGACACTAACAGGCAGCAACTGAAAATCAAAAATTTATATAGCAGAGTTCTTAAGGAGGAATTTCCATGATAAGAAATTCCATTCTAGTATAGTGAAATCCAGCCCACAGTCGATATACTGCTGGATGTTAATCATGGAAAATTAAGAGAATTCAAGCCTTGCGGAAAACACAGTCAGAGAAAGGACACTGAAGTCCTTGACATAAGTTTTAGCTTCTGGACTTCTGGCATGGTTTACAATGAATGTTTGAAAAACATCTTCTAATTGTCTGGGTGAAGAAGGAGTGAAGTGATGATTCTAAAATATACATCAAAGCATCTTCTTTTATAATATGACATATATATATATATATATATTATGTGTTCGCTCATGTCCACCTTCCATTGTTTCCTCTCTTAATTCCTCCTATACTGAATTTACTAGAACTTTACCTAGTAGCTTAATGTTGTTTTTCTCTCTTTTTCACACACACACACACACACACACACACACACACAAACACACACACACACACACACACACACACACAGATTGAGAGAGAGAGAATCTACTTTGTGCTGCCTGAGTAGTGTAGGACCACATATCTCCTGGAGCATGGGTAGTTCTTCAAGGGCTGCATCTCACAGCAAAATCTATTCTAACTCCCTTAGCAGACACCAATTTCCAGTAGTTTCCCAAATAGGGGTGAGGATTCATATTCTCTTCCTTATTCCACGCTGGAAGTTTGGCCGGCTTGCTGTGAAGATCTTGGGGATGGAGTCACAGCCATTGTAAGTTGATATGTACTAGAGATCTTCATGTCCAGAATCTCTGTAGATGTTTATTTCCCCTGGTTCTTATGTTCTCTAAGGTCCCTCTTCCTTGTTGGGAGGGTACGCAATATAGATTTTACATTTAGGTTTGAACACTCTATAGTCTCTTATTCTCTGCAGTTGGCCAGTGGTGGGTCTCTGTCATTTACTGGAGAAGTAAGCTTCTTTGGTGAAGGAGGAGAGACTCTGATCTATAAATATAAAGATTCAGGGGCAATTTAATACTATTCTGATCAGCAGACTATTAATACTAAGCCTTTCCTTAGGGCTCATGTATCGAGCTGGAATTATTCATTCTGTATCAGGTAACCCAGACCCAGTGAGGAAATTGTTACATGTTCCTTCTCATATGAGAATGTTAAATTTGAGTCTGTGGATATATGAGTTTAAGTTGGAGGAACCACAGAAGTCACTAAATTAGTAAGGGTCTGCGGTCAGAGGGTGGGGCCCAAAGGAAGGGATCATATGTGATACAAAGAGAAAAATGAGTTAATGGAAAAGGGAAGGTTAAATAGATGTGTAATGAGAAGGAAAGGTAGAGAAGGGAGTATGGAGAAGGATAACTAATGCTATATCCCTTTGAAAAAGCCATGTGAAAACCTACTGCTGTAGTTCAACCAAAAGATATATATATATATATATATACATATATATGTAATACATATATAAAAATAGCTTTCAAAGAATCATTTTATAATACCTCTCTCAGACACTATAGGCTATCAAATAAAAAGTGCAGTGCCCAGTATGTCTTCTTTTTGATTGTTTGTTTTTAACCTTTTTTTAACATTTAAGTATTAATTCAAGTTACATCTCTATCACGGCTCTCTCCCTCCACCCCTCCCGACCCCACTCTCCCACCCTGTATGCTCTCTTCCACCTAGTCTACTCTTCCAGTGTAGGGTGCCCCCACATAACAGCCCCCCCAGTTCATCTGTAATGTGAGCGCTAAGAGCTTACTCTTGCACTGGGGGCCTATATGGTGGTGCCACTACTGTGAAGTGTCCCACTAACAGGTAATAAATTCCATGTTCCTGTTTCTTTGGGTTTGTTGATTGTAGGATAGTTATCCTGTACTATATGGCTAAAATTCAGTTATAAGTGAATACATGCCATGTGTATCTTTTTGGGTCTGGTTAGCTCACATCAAGACCCAGCCATATCACTTCTGGGCATACATCCAGAAGATTCTTCACCAAACCATAAGGATGTCTCCTCAACTATGTTCATAGCAGGTTTTTGGAATAGCTAGAAACTGGAAACAACCAAGATGCGCTTCAACTGAAGAATGGATAAAAACAAAACAAAACAAAACAAAAAACCCTGTGGTACATTTATACAATGGAATACTACTCAGCTATCAGAAACAAGGAAATCATGCAATTTGCAACCAAATGGATGGAACTAGAAAAGCTCATCCTGAGTGGCTTACCTCTTTTTGAGTTACTGGTCAACTGGCTCCCAAACCTCCTTTCCCCAAATGAAAACACTGAAGTCTATTTCCATTGCTCTTGCTTCCCCTTCAGACCATCATAATAAAACACTGCTGCTAAAGACACTACTCACTTGAACATAGAGAGATGAAGCTGTCACTAACCTCAATGCATCACCTTAGAATAGCCTTTATAGACCAAATGGTTCTATTTCAACTATCAGAAAGAAAAAGAATCAACAGTCTTTTCTAGTTGTGAACCCTGTGAGATACAGTAAAGACCAGTCTAGCAAGATGTATCCACTGATGCAATAGTGGCATGGATGTTATGGGAATAACCAAATAAGCTCTGATTGGATTTAAAGTTTGTTTCACATGATAGAACTCATGTCTGATATTGTTTACCAGAATATTATTGCACTACACATATGTCTGGTACATGTGGAGAAGAGAAAAGTGTATCAGGTCCCCTAGAATTGGAATCACAGACAGTATGTGCCACTATATGGATACTGAAAACCAAACATTGGTCCTTTACTGTAACAAGTGCAGTCATCCACTGAGCAGTCTCTCCAGACCTGTAACACTCTCTTCTGAAAAAGCTGTTCCTCAAGAGAAGCTAGTTAAGCAGAGCATAACTTTCTAAAGCTTTATCAGAGAATAATTGATCTCTGGGAAGGGGAATATCCAAACACCGGCCACTGTAGCCATTCTCTCTTATTTAATGGTAGAGGGTACACTGAGAAGTTGGTATGAGGCTCACAGTCCAAAGCAAATTCTTTCTTTCTTTTTTTCTTTTTTTTTAAAGATTATTTATTTATTGTGTATACATTGTTCTGCCTGCATGTACGCATTCACTCCAGAAGAGGGCACCAGATCTCATTGTAGATGGTTGTGAGCCACCATGTGGTTGCTGGGAATTGAACTCAGGACCTTTGGAAGAACAGCCAGTGTTCTTAACCTCTGAGCCATCTCTCCAGCCCAATTCTTACTAGAAGAGTGAATCCTAATAATAGGATTTTAAAACGGTTCTTTTCACCAGACTCTGCTACTGTGTATCGAAGTCAGAGTACAGCAACTCTATCCACTCCAAACAAAATAATAACAATGCTTATTAAAAGTCCAAAATGTACAATTTGTGAATACAAAGCATCCGAACTGGACTCACAAAAAACCAGGGTTGTTGGAAAGATCAGATGAGGGTTTAAACCACCTGTGATTAATATGCTAAGGGCTCTGATGGGCAAAGTAGACCGCATGCAAGCACAGATGGGCAGTGTAAGCAAACAGATGGAAGTGCTAAGAACCAAAAATAAATATCAGAAATAACACTACAACAGAAATAAAGAATGCCATTGATGGGGATATTAGTAGACTTGACTCAATTGAGGAGTTGATCTTTTTTCCCCCTGTGGATCTTAATAAAAACTCCCTAAACGTAAAAGTCAAGCAGAAAAAGATGGAAGCACAGAGCAGGTTACCTGGGAACTTCACAATTATTAAAAGGCAGCATACACAAAATGGGAGGAGGAGAAGGGAGAATAAGAAATATTTGAAACAACAGTAGATTTTCTCCTAACTTAAGGTTAAACACTGCAACCTAGTCTATCAGAAGCTAAAAGAATATGAGTAGGATTAATGTAGCAAAGCTGACCCCTCCAAATTTCATAAAGTCAAGGGTAAGAAAAGTGTTGAATGTACTCAGGAGATGTGTGCACTGTCTAACCTTTAGAAAAGGGAATTCTTATTTTTCTCCAGAAATTATGAAAGATGGACAGCAGCATGCTGAGAAATTAAATAGTGACAAGGAAAACTTAAGACACCAGTTTTCCTCAGTCTATGGAATCAACCTTTATAGCTAGTAGAGAAATGAGGACTTTCTCAGACAACCAAAACTAAAGAAATTTTCTTCAGTAAGAGTTGCTTTGTTAAATTGTTAAAAGAAGTTTGTTATAAAACAACTAGCATGAGTCAAAAAATCAGATATGAGTAGGGAAAGAACACTGACTCCAGGAGGAATGGGTAAAGTATAGGCTTCTATATTTCTTATTTTAATTTGCATTGAAATGTCTTGGTTGAATGGTTAATTTTCTTGACAGTAAATTTTGTTGTATTTTTTCTTCTTTATGCATTTATTTAAAGGCATTATTGGAGGAGTTAAGATTTTTAGATCTGCACATAGAGTAAATCCAATTATCTCTCCTGTGTGGGTGGGTGGGCCTTTTGTAATATTCATGGCCTGTGATCTAAGCCATCAGCTCTCTTGGGTCATTCCTTAGCTTGCTGCTTCTGCTTACAAATTTTGGTATCAGGTCACTTCACTGCTCTAATAACATCATTAAATGGCTTATAATAAACATCCTTCTATATATGCAGAATAGGAAAAAAACACAGCAAAATATACTGCCAACCTGGCCATTCAGCAAAGGCATTTTGAGCAATAAATGCATACTTCAGCAACAGAAGTCTATCTGTAGTTTTCAGAGCTGACCCATATGCATGCATAGAAATACTCTACTGGTTTTCTTTCTAGGGGAAATCCTAATACACATACACACTTAGTTCTTGTAAACATAAAGTAGTTAAAGAAAAAGACATCCAGAACACAAGACACCATTTAAAATGCATAGTATTCCCAAATAAATCAAATGGATAGAGAGTTATGCCTTCAAATTGCAGTAAAAACTTGTAAGCTTGCAATAGTTTTCTGTCTGCCTTTATGCTTACAATTATTGTGGATAATTGTAAGCCAATCCCAAGATACACAAAGGATTACAATGTAAATGTCCAATAACACTGTTATTATGAATTTAAGCCTGTTACTAATACACACATACATACATATCTATTAAAATAAAATTATCTTTTAAAGTGGTTATGAAAAGGTAAAGACAAGAATTAATCAAACCAGCATATATTGTTTACAAAATGAAATGTGTTTTCTAAGGTATTTTAAAAACAGGTACTGGATATCAGTAGATTAAACTTCCTAGCCTAGTAAAATAACTTATTAGTAGCATTCTAAAATACTGTTTGGACTCAGAAGATGAGGAAAGAGTCATCACCCCATAAGAGAAAGCTGAAGTTAGCCAGATGACACCAGAAACATCTGTCTACAACCAAGTTGTAGGTACAGAAAGAATCCAGTCTGCATGAGTGTATGCAATCCCAGAATGCATCATATGATCCTGTCTTAGAAGTAATTAACCTAGACCCCCTGCACATATGTTATGTTTGTTTATCTTAGTACTCTTGTAAGATTCCTAATAGTGGGAGTTGGGTTTTCTCTGACTCCTTTCCCTGCCTTTGGGATCCTTTTGCTCTTATTAGGTTGCTTTGCCCAGCCTTAAGGAGAGAATATGTGCTTGGTCTTATTGTAGCTTCTTATGCCATCTTACTTTATTTCCCTGAAATCCCTACTCTTTTCTTATGGGAGGTGATGGGGGATTGAATGGGGGGCAGGGAAGGAGAAGAGGTACTGGGGGAGGGGAGGGAGGGGAAAGCACATTCAGGATGTAATATATCAAAGAAGAACAAACAAAAGGAAAAAAGAGAAGTAAGCTCTCCAAGGGATTGGGACTACTTGTACCCTTCCAAAAGAGGCATCTGATGTTTGAAAAGTGTTCACATCACCATTCTGTTTTCATTAGTTTATTCAGATTGTCATATCCACTTAAGAGTCATGTCATATAACTTGTAATTTATATTTCATTTACTTTTTGTTGCAGGGATTTTCAGTTTTCCCTTAAATTTTCTTATATTTTTCAATCCACAGACTATTCCAGGGCCCTCTGTTCTCTACCCTGTTTTATTATCTTTGAATTAACTGATGACTACAGATTAGCAAGGACAGAATAACTGATTTATGGAGGGGATGCTTAGTTGCTTAGTGCTAAAGATAAATAATGCCGTGCCTCATAAATCCATCGTTTCAGAGAGAATCACAACAGCACTAGTTTAACACTAGTAAGTCAATAAAATGCTTCTCTGCCATGCTTATTCTTCCAAACTGGTGCCATGTAACAGAATGTCAATGAAGAATAATACCTATTTTCTTATAGAAATCTGCATATTTGTGGATATTTTAATTCTGTGAATTGATTTTGGACAAAAATCTATGTGTATGTATCCATGCCTTCCATGCTGAAGTTAAAAATGATTGTGTGCTGAGGAAGAAATTACTGATATATTTTAAGAGCAAGGTCCCAAATTTAGGAAGTGACTGCTCTTCCATGTCAGGGATGTGAGATGAGCACTTGACTCACACCCCATTACTATTTCCCACTAATTTTTTTTGCAGGGATATTTTATTGTCAGGGATGCAGTGATATGCTTCTTTTTCCATCAAATGATTATTTCATATCCCAAACATAATCCCTCTCCCTTCTCTTCTCCCAGTTCTACCCACCCACTCACTTCCCCCACACCCTCTTCCAACTTGTACCAACCCACTCACTCTGCCATGTGAAACTGCACCAGGACTAAGTGCCTGCTCTACCACTGATGGAAGGCAAGGCAGTTCTGCTAGGAAAATGGGGTCCAGAAGGAGGCAACAGAGTACAGGTCAGGGACAGTCCCTGTTCCAATTGTTAGAGGATCCACTTGAGAATAAAGCAACCCATCAACTTCAAATGTGTAGTGAGCCTAGGACCAGTCCATACATGTTCTTTGGTTTTATTTCAGTCTGTATGAGTGCCCCTGGATTCAGGTTAACTAACTAATTCTCCTGTGGTTTCCTTGACCCCTCCAACTCCCTCAATCCTTCACTTAACTCTTCCACAATATTGCCTGAGTTCTGCTTAATGTTTGGTTCTGGGTCTCTGCATCTGTTTCCATAGTCTAATGGATAAAGATTCTAAAATGATAATTATGTTAGGTTCCTGTCTACAAGGATAGAAGAGTATCATTAATAGTGTCAGGTTTGGAGCTCTCCCATTAGGTAGTTCTCAAGGTGGGCCTGTCATTGGTTGGCCAAGAGACTCTAAGACCCAGAAGGACCTGGGCAGATATCTTGCAGACCGTGAAAGACCAAAGATGCTAACCCAGATTACTATACCCAGCAAAACTTTTAATCACTATAGATGGAGAAAACAAGAATATCCATGACAAAACCAAATTTAAATAATACCTATCCATAAAGGTAGTGCTACAGAAGATACTAAAAGGAAAACTACAGCCCAAGAGGCTACACCCAGGAAAACAGTGATACACTTTTAAATCTAGTTTTCTTTTCTTTATTATTCTGTTTGAAGGAGTTTTTTTTTTCTTATTAATTTATTTTTTCAAGTTACATCTCAGTCAAAGTTCCCTCCCTCATTCCTCCCCTCCAGGTCTCGCTCTCTCTCCCTTCTTCTTCCCCATCTCTATCCTCCCCTTCTGCTTGGATGAGGGCAGCTGCCACATATCAAACCCCCTTAGTTCATAAGTCCCATGAGGGTTAAGAGCTTCCACCTGTACTGGGGCTTACTATGGAGGCCCAGCTAGGGTAAGGTGTTCCACCAACAGGCCACAGGGTCCATGACTAGCTGCTGAGTGGAGTTTTTCATGGGATAGTTATTCTAGGTTCTTGTTTGTTTGGGTCTGTGGGTTCTAAGATGGTTTTCCTGTACTTTATGATTAATTAATTCTCGTTTTCTTATGAGATGAAACTAGCAGACACATCTAGCAGATAGGAATACAAAGAAAACAGGACTCCACTTAAAAGATTCACTTAATAATATGGACATTTATCATTGATGAGATTAATGGACTGAAACACACAGTTTAGTCAAACTGCATTCCCTTACCTCGACTGGTCCAAAGAACGGATATAGTGAAAAATTTCAAGTGGCTGTGTTATAATTGAATATAAAGCTTCGAGGAGATCTACAAAACGTGATAGCAGCCGTGATGGCTTTGGAGTTCAGAGTTCCCATCAGATCTGAATCTGTTTAAACATATGTTTAAAAGAAAAACATATGGAGAACTGATTTACTTAAGATGCTGCTTCAACTGGCTGTGGTGGCACACACCTTTAATCCCAGCACCCATGAGGCAGAGCCATGTGAATCTCTGTGAGTTCGAGGCTAGTCTGGTCTACAAAATGAGTCCAGAACAGCCAGGGCTCTGTTACACAGCGGAAAAAAAGAATGCTGCTGCATTCTTACAATCAGGTAACAGAATCTATCCCCTTTTACTTAGCAGCAAGAGTGTCTGGCTTCTACTGGTACTTTGGTGAAAATTGCCTTCAGAAATTTGTATTCATAGTCAACTTACTTCCCAGGAAACTCAAAATGAGTTACACAACTACAGAAAATGTGCTTGTGCATGTTCTGTGACATGTAAGTCAAAACGGTTATCCTTAGAATACAATTTTCAAATAGTTTGAGGTAATAAACTTATTTGAATCATTCAGAAATATTTTTAGGTCTTCAAGGATATCTTAATATGCTCAAGGTATTGAAACACATGATATTTGGTAATATTAATTGGAAATTAATGTTTTCCAGTTGTAAAAGCAGGTGAATTATTTTTATTTTCCTGGAAACATGTAGGATCATCTTCATGGGACATTTGCTACCTGAATTGACTATTATTGAATATTCCATGGGATGGAATACTCCATGTGGTTGAACACTTGAGCCCCTGTTGGTAGTGTTTTTATGAGAAGGTTAGGAGGTGTGGACTTGTTGGAAGAAGTACCTCCCCTCACTGGGATAAGACTGAGATTTCAAAGCTCCCCCCCTCTCACCATTCCATCCTCACAACCCCTTTTCTGTCTCATCTATGATTCAGGAAGAAAAGTCTTTTTTTATGTTTATTTTTTACTTCAAGTTACATCTCCATCACAGTCCCCTCCCTCCACCCCTTCTGGTCCCACCCTCCCAACCTCTCCCCCTTCTCCCACTTATCCTACTCCTCCAGTGTGGGGTGGCCCTATATATCAGCCCCCCCCCCCCAGTTCAGCAGTCATATGAGTGTTAAGAGCTTCCTCTGGCACTGGGGGCCTACATGGCAGCTCCACTTGGGCAAAGTGTCCCACTAACAGGTAACAAAGTCTATGTTCCTGTTTCTTTCAGTGTGTTGGTTATAGGATAGTTATCCTGTACTGCATGGTTAAAATCCAATTATAAGTGAGTAGATGCCATGTGCATCTACAGAGGCTAGGTTAGATCACTCAGGAGAGCTTTTCTAGTTCCATCCATTTGATAGCAAATTGGATAATTTTCTTGTTTCTAATGGCTGAGTAGTATTCCATTGTGTGAATGTATCACAGATTTTTAATCCATTTGTCGGTTGAGGGACATCTTGATTGTTTCCAATTTCTAGCTAATACAAATAAAGCTGCTATGAACATAAATGAGGGCATGTCCTTTTGGGTTGATAAGGAATCTTTTGGATGTATGCCTAGGAGTGGCATGGCTGGGTCTTGAGGTAGGGCTATCCCAAGTTTTCTAAGATATCGCCAGACTGATTTCCATAGGGATTGTACAAGTCTGTGCTCCCACCAGCAATGGAGGAGTGTTCCCCTTTCTCCACAACCTCATCAGCATGTGCTGTCATTTGAGTTTTGGGGAACTCTTTACTTGATGCTACCACATCTACCATGTGTCCTGTAAGTTGGCTTTGTTATGGTGTTTTATCACGGCAAGAGAATGCATTCCAGGATACTTGATTTGCACTGCTTACCAAGGATGAAGTTACTCAGATAGATACTATGAGCCAGCACAAGGAAAGAGTGAATGGGTGTCCTCTTAACTAAACTATATTTTAACAGTATGGTTTTTTTATAATATTTCAAATTTAACTTTTCCAAAATACTTACTTCATCTTAGATGAGAAAATACATTAATTTATTTATATTTCTGGCACACTGCTCATCTAATATTTTTGATCAATTAATTAAAAAGTCATCATTTTGCAACAAAAAACCCCATTTCTCTTTTGAGTAAATATCCATAAGTTTCACTTCTCCTTAATTAATTGTTTAAACATTATTGAATTGGCACTATTTTCGTATATTATAATATGTAGCATCATGATTTTTAATACAATTTCTCCTACTAATTTGATGATAAATTTTTGGCCTAAATAAATCTCATAAAATGTCAATTTAATTTATAAAAGTATAAATATATATCACATACATGGCAAAATTTATATATTTCATCAACAGGACTTTTGAGTGTGGACTGATTTGAAAAAGCATGCCTTGAACAATTTCTCTCTTATACAACCACTATAAGGAATAAATATTAAAGTATATATGATATTTAATAATCTACATTTCTTAAGGATATGTAAATTAAAGTGATTTACTAAATCACTTCTCAGAATTAGATATAGCACAAGGAGGAAAACACATCAAATATATTTAGTTCATCTTCCTGGTGGTGTAAGATTGTGATCTGCCTTAATACTGTTAGGAATAATATCCTCTTGTTTACCAAGAATAATGCATAGACATATGAGGTCAGGAGAGTCATAGTTATGCTTCATTCCAATATATTTAAATCCTATTGGTTAATGTATAATCTCCTCTCATACAAATTTATTGATTTCCTAATACTTTAGAGGAAGAAAATCACATCTATTTCCAAATTAGAGTCAAAGCAGATTATAGTTTTGATTATAGATAACATCAATAGGATTGTCAAAATAATCATTCTGTTGAACCTGGTTAGTTAACGTAAGTGACTGGCAGAATTTTGGAAACAGTATTTTTCCCCAGGGCCATGCATTCATCCCTTAGAATGCAGGGCTCTGTAAAATTGACAAATGGTTCTTATTCATGAAGAAATGATTCTGTTGACCTTCAGGTTTTTGCCTACAGAACATGGTGCAAACTCCTTCTGCTGTTTTTTTTTCTTTTCTTTTCTTTTGTTTTTTTTTGTTTAAATATATTTAACCTATATCAAACCATTTCATGATTTCTGTCATCTGTCATAACATATCAATGTCACTTTCAGAAACTTTGATCCATAATGCCACTATTCCACCTTTTCCTCGTTTGCTGTATAAATGTCCATCACTGTTGACATTTAACATTCATGAATGATTGTAGCAGATTTTCCTTATGCATGATTGGCTGTGATTTTCTCCACTTGGCTATGTGCTTTATCCAGAAAGGCGCTCAAGTTCTTCATATCACTGATTGACATGTTAAACAAATCTTGATATTTTCCATAGCAAAACTTCTATAATTACTGTTTTTACTATATTTTACATAAAGCTGCAAATGTAAATTCATCTTTTCCTGCCAATTAAACTAAGCTGATCTTATTTTGTATAATATGAACTTGGTGTATATGTACATAGATACAAGTAGATCTTCTTTTACTATGTATCAGTTACTGGTAGAGATGACAAAAATCAGGGTGCTGAAGTGATGGCTTAGATATTAGAGCACTTGTTACTTTTGTATAGGTCCCTAGTTTAGTTTTCCAGCATCCAAACATGGCCTCATCTCCTCCTGGAACTCCAATTCCAGGGTATTCGGTACTCACTTCTCACTGTACTTGTATCAGACACTTATGTGTTACACATTCATATATTCAGGCACACATAAAACAAAATATAATTAATTCCAAATACAAGAATATGTCACTGGTTTTGTTCTCAGCATCAACAAAATAAAAGAATGTAAAGATGACTCCAGAAACCTCTACAGATATATTTATAAAGTAGTCATATAAGCCCATCAATTCATTCAGTTTTACTATCACATTATGTTATGCAATGATAAAAATGGTCTGTTTTAACATATAAATGTAGACCTTGGGGTCTCTGTTCTTTTAAATGATGGGGTAAACCTTTATGCTATAGATGGCATCCTGCTTTGGGAATTTTGACAGCTAGAAAGTTAGGGTTTTTCTTTAAGTTGTTCTAATTAATTACCTGTAGTTCAACTTCACAGAATATTTAACTAGAGTATTTCTTAATATACATAGTATATTTTACTTTAAACCTGGAGTTTTCTGTCTATGATTGAAGGGATTTTATGTAAGAGGAAAATATTTTAATAGAAACATGCTGATTACGTATGAGTATATGTCTATAATTGTTTTGCTCTATATCTTTGATTAATTTTTATTTCAGGGATGACTCATACTAATGTACAAACCATAGTACTATACCATGATTTCCACTAACATAAATTGTGAGAGAAATTCCCATATATATATATATATATATATATGCCAGCGACAGATATCCTAGACACACACACACACGATACATAACATATGTACACATGAATATATTTGTGCATATAAGACATGCTTATTTAATATATGACTTCTCAGTAATAGATATGCATGAATGTCTGCATTATACATAATTAATCATAGTAAATTAGGTGTAATAGTGCATATATTTAATCTTTTTTATATAAGTACTTTATTTTTTTTTCAAGTTACATCTCAGTCACAAACCCCTCCCTATTCCTCCTTCCTGTCCCACCCTTCCACCCTCTTCCCCCCAACAGCTTCCCTTTTCAATCCAACAATTGGTTCTTTCTCTTATAATAGTAAATTCTATACAAAACAGCAGAATTAAATATGCCACATTTATGAGAGTTAAATGGCCCAGTATACCTTCCCAATGTCCAGTTCATACATATTTGGCCCCTGACTTTAACTTTCTACTTTCTAACCATCTCCATGAGTTTAAAGTTCTATAACTGAATTAGCTTTCATAATAACTTGCATCACTATTATAACCATCTTCTTAGATCTAGAACGCCCTCTTGATTCTTAAACAACTCGAGATATAGCTATGAGACTCAAGCTGTCTATTCTTCAACCACCTCAGAGAGCTGAGAAGGATAAATATATCTGATTGTATAGGAAGTGCAGGGCCTGCAGCTTCCAATACTAAGAAATGACAAACCAGTGACTACCTGGACAGTTCCCATTTTCTCTCCATACATTCCAGCATCAGTCTTCAGCCTTTTGGTCCTGTTTCTCTGACAGACATTTATTGTAGAGCAGGGATTATGAAGGACTAACTTACCCTGTCTTGGGAGAGCTAGGCTATCGACTTCCCTGTTACCAAGTTTTGTCCTTTTTGGACAGCAGTCTGACTGCAGTTGAAGCAAGGAGTTTTTACATGCCAAGAGATAGGCTTGCCACTAATTCAACCATCTCACGCTGGAGATTCTTTGATGCTTATCTTCTACTTGGAGTAGAATAGGGGGTGCTGTCAGGAGCTGATATGTCACGATATCAAAAAAAATCTTAATTTAAGACCACATCTTGGAATGACATATTCTGCAGATCTCTTGGGGTTTTTGAAGATGCCCTATCTATCTCTTGTATTTAAATAAGCAAATGTTGCTTGTCTCTTAACAACTTGATTACTGAGTAGCTTAGAGAATATCTGTGATAGACTGTCATAGTAGCTAACAAGGTGACATGCATGCATGACTAGGAGTTTGTTTTTCTTAACTATCAAGAGGACAGAGCTTCACATTTCATTTTTAAGTATCTCTAGGTACGATACCATTAGGAAGCGTTACCTTTAATTTTGTATCAATATGCAAAGATCTATTAAAATGTGGCTAAATATACTCTTAATTTTGTATCAATATACAAAGATCAATGCCTATGTGGCCCAATACAATCTTAATATTGCGTCCATATACAAGGGTCAATACCATTGTGGACAACTATAATCTTAATTTTGTATCAATATACAAATAACAATACCGACGTAGACCAATACAATCTTATTTTTGCACAATAAACAATGGTCAATACCACTTTAGACAAATATACTACTAATTTTGTATCAATATGCAAAGGTATAAGGGCATATTCAATAATCTGACCCTTCTTCTTGGTCCTTCCTGTGCTATGTCTATGTCTCAATTTTTCTCAAGTCCGTGCATTCCTACATAGGAGATAAAGAAGGATACAGAAAAGGGAAAGAAGGAATACCCTGGGTCTAACCTCCAAAACCCATTAAACAGGACCATTTAACAACTTGTAATCTCTTCCCCTAAATAACAGAGTTTTCAGTTGTCCTTCAAATAACCAAAAAAGGGGAGGGGGTGGAGAAACACCCTCCCCACCCTCTGGGTATGGAACGTAGCTCTCTTAAAATGACTTCCTGCGGGTTTGGGTCGTAGTAAACCTGTTTGGGGCCCCAACCAAAATGGAAAAATGGTTTAAAATGTTAATACAATCCTTTTATGTTCAGTCCTTCTGTTCTCAGCTGTTTAGATGTCCTAAGGAGTTTGTAGGCAGAAGCTGAACTTCCAGGCTTTACTGAGGTTCTGGCTGGGGCATTGTGTAGAGCTGAACGGTCTTAGCGATATTGAGTGGTTGTGGTTGTAGGCTTTTGATGGAGACAGCTATCGAGGGAGTCTGTCAGGCTGAATCATCTGGGTCACTCGTCTTCTTTTGGTGTCTGATTCTGATTTCTGCTGAGGTTTCCGTTGTCCAGTTGTCCCTGGGTTCCTTGAATGGATGCTTTGATTCTCCTGGAAAGATAAGAACAGAGCCCTGCCCTAATCCTCCCTCAGGGACAATCACCCTCTTTTTTTTTTGGGGGGGTAGGTAATATTTCTCCTGGTTGTTTTGAGATTTTGTCAAAATCAGAAACAGCTCATTCCTTTTTACAAATCTCCTTATTAGTTAATTGGATGGGGTGTTTTGTTTTGTTTTGTTTTTGTGGGTTTTTTTGATAGAATGTTCAGAAAGTGCAGAATACTAATAAAAATAAATAATTTAAAGAACGTTTTTAAGTATACTTTTTGGAATTTGTTGAAAATAATAGAAGTTACCAAAGGTTTGCATTGTTAAATTTAGTATTCACCATGTAGCAACTCCTTCAAAGTGACATGTTTTCTGTCTCCTTCCATAGTATTCCAAGAGAAAGATGTACTTGAAAGTAATAAAGGCCAAGTTTTGCATTTCCTCTTTTGAATCACTGAAAAGATGGAAAGGCTTTTAAAAACTATATTATTATTAAACAAACATTCAAATATAGCAAGTAAACAACAACAACCTCCTGTATAAGAAGATGTTTGCAGGAAAACACTAATGTTTTCAGATAAAAAGGCACAAATACAATATTTGCTAGCATGAACCTTGACAATAGAGGCCAGGGATTGATTTTAGTTCTAAGAAATGAATGGGTGGTGACTTTGTTGATGCCCAGAGATCCCCCGCCCCTTAGTACATCCAGTGGCTCCCCCTCTGCTTCTTAAAGCATAAAACCTTTCTATACTTTCATTTTTATAAATTTTTTTGAGCATCAATTTTCAATCTGCTTTGTGATCCTTCACTAGCATCAGGTATTAGAGACTCAACTCTTCTGTTATATATATATATATATATATTTAAAAAAACCCTCAGATTATTTAACAATGGTCTCTATAAATATAATAAAAATCATAATTTCAACATCAAGATAATTATTTATGAGCTCAAATAGTTTGTTTCTTGAAGATTTTTTTATTAGTTTTTGGTTGTTTGTTTTATGTATGTGAGCACATATGTGTATGAACCAGGACCTTGCATGTGTTAAGCCCTTGCTCTATCAATACTCCTATCCCTATTTCATGGTTGATATGAAAAATAGAACTATGAGAACAGCTTTATGATGTGTATTTACTTATTATTTTTTCATTTGTTATTTACTCACTTGGTATTTAAACAAATACAAATTAATGCTAGTTGTATCAGGATGTGTACCAGATTTGGAAAATAACGCAGAGATAATTATTAATTCAAGCAAGAATCATCTACAACATATGAAATGAAATATACCATAGAAATATTAGAAATATCCAGAATAATAAACTTCTTGTGTAGAGACATGATTCCGTGTTTATGGGCACTGGCTGTTTTCAAGAAGACCAGAGTTCCAATCCCAGTACCCACATGGCAGTTTACTATAGTCTGTAAGTAAATTTCTACAGTGTCTGAATCCCTCTTTTGACCTGTTACCTACTTCTGATCAGGTACCAGGCACATAATATATCAGGTACTACAGAACATATACAAAGACAAAAGATCCATATACACAGCATAAAGTATAATAAAATTATGAAATAAAAACTCCTTCTAGAGTTTGTGAAATGCTTACTTACAAATAAGTATTTGTAAATACCAGATAGCAAATAGTAAAAAATTTATACCAAAAGCAAAAAGTAGCCTATAAACCAGGAAGGTAGATTAGATTATAGAATCATGCCCTGGAAAGTACTTATGTAAATACAACAGCTGATTGGTCAAGAACTAATTACTACCTAGAATTGATAGCAAATACATTTGACTGAAAAAGTGTTTGTTGGAGTAGTAATCCTGCTAGGGTGTACATCCAGAGAACCAGTGACAGCAGAAAATTAACAGCCATTACTACATAGTTAATTACACATTATTCCTCACAGACTATGTTGACAGATAACTTTAGCCATCAAATAGTCATTTAGAAAGGCACTGTGAATATTGTAAAAAGGAAAACAGAGTAAAGTAATCACTAGTATTACTAATGTAAAATTAGAAAGCTTTTGTGTTCAATATTCTGTATATAATAGTCGTGAAATACAAAGAATAAAGAGTTCAGTTAAGTTTGTATGTCTGCATCAGTCACACCAATAACATGAAATACAGTACATTTTGATAAAGATGTGAGTCTTTATGTAATAAAGAGGAAGTGACAAATTATCCCTTCGGCATGCATGTCATTTCAAGAACAATAATTGGTTAATTGTACAATTTGAATATCTTAAATCAAGTTTACATTTCACAGTGAATTTCAATGTTGCATTAATGACTATTGTAATGTAATCATTAAATCTGAAAGTCAATATTAATTTACCAGAAACTCAGTGAATTATATTGGAAGATGAGACAGAAATGTTTAACATTATCTATTTGCTTATTCCATAATCCATGTTCAATTTCTACTTGTCAAATTCTTATTCCAGCGATAATTACTTGATATTGATGTATACTAGTGTAAAGTGTCTCTTCAGTATGGAAACATTATGATTAGTCATGGTTTTCTTTATTATGGATTTTGATGCAGAACATTTTTGTTTGTAATTTTTTGTGTGTAGAATAATACAAGTCCAAATATTTTAAAATGTCGGAGGAGTATTTTCATTTTAGTGTATTTTAGAAACTATCAGAAGACAAGTATTATGGCTAGTGTACCATATTCAATGTATGTACTTGGATGAAAAGATGTACTTGCTAAGTTCACTATGGATAACTGATTAATTTTAAATTTACTTTGCCTATGCTGATCCTTTATCAGACATACATACACACACACAGGCAAGCATGCACGCACATACAAACACACACAACTCACTACAATAAATAAATATATCTATAAAAATGCCTAATGAGTTTCTTGATGGCTGTTGTTATTCTGATGTTGTTTACTACAGAAAGTATCCTAGTGTAGTTATTTAGAACAGCACAGAAAATAGATGTAACAATTTATTCAAATATACTTATTTTATATTTTACCTTGTTGAAAAGCCAAGTAAATTTTACTTTCTTCTATAACATTGAAAAAAAATATTTCTTAAAAGAAATAGAGACATTCTAGGATTCACATGTTTGCTTTGTTTGAATATTTATTTAAAGTCCAATGAGATAAGTATTAATAATGTAAGGCAGTTTTTATGATTTTGAAGTAAAATGTTTTGCAAGTACAATTAATTTTAAGCAAGAAAAAGACAAATTCCTGGAAGGCATTTGGAATGCTCCAGGCTTAGATTTCATGATTAAAGTCTGTCTGATCTCCACAGTGTCATTTTAGAACACTGCTGTTTTGTTTGAACACTTTCATTGTTTTTAGAACGCTAAGTTGCACATTGTTAGCACATATGATATATTATGTAATTTGTGGCAAGTAGATAGTAGACAAATAAATGCATACATTTGTAGAAATAAGTGAAAATAATTTTTTCCTCTTTTTAATTTTTTTTTAATTTTTTCATATATTAAACGTTTATTTATTACTTCATTACGTCTCCATTACCACCCCTCCCTCCACCCCCTCAAGGCCCCTCCCTCCAACCCTCTACCCCCTCTCCCACCACTTCCATGCCTCCAGTGAAGGGTGTTTCCATGTATCAGCCCCCTCAATTCATTAGTCACATGAGATCTAAGAGCTTCTTTTTGGACAGGAGGCATACATGGCAGATCCACAGGGTGGGGTGTCCCACTGACAGGTAACCAAGTCCCTGTTCCTGCTCTTTTGAATTTATTGATTATTGGATGGTTATCCTATACTATAATGGCTAAAATCCAGTTATAAATGAACATATGCCATGTGTATCTTTCTGAATTTTTAATTGACAACATAAACAAAAATTCTGAAAAGTTGGCCATTACAGAAGTTTAGAAGGAGGCAAGATAACAGATGTAGGTGAGATAGTATTTCTCTGGAGTACCGTAATGTGGGGAGTCATGGCCACAAGTTGTGGGCTATGGAAGGAAAAAAAAATGGCCTGGCAAGGAATGTCTAGAAAGGGAAAGTGAAACATTTAGAAACATGGTTAGTTCACACACACTGGGGTGAGGTTAAAAACAAAGATGGAAACCAGGGCCATATGCTGCTGACAGTGTCTTTGGCAAACGAACTCTGAGTCATTGCAGGTGTAATCTTACCATTAAGAAGGCACTGATCATACTCTACAATGCAGAAAAAGATTGTTTTTATGTGGTTAGCAGGAGATAAATTTGGTTCTTTTTCTGATCTAGAAAAGTCATTTGAGTCTTGCATAGAAAGTCTATTACGTTGTGAAGCAGGCAAAAGGACATCAAGGTTTGGGGGTTGCCATGAGGAAGACTATCTCTAAATCTCTTCCTAATAACATGTGTAGACTGATACAGTCTTACTCAGGATAGTTTTTTACTAATGTTAAGACTGTAAGTGGGGAAATAAAATGACTTGAGATAGGGAAATCAGGAAAAACAATGATCCAGCAATCTGAATACAAACAGCAGAAAAAGAATACAGCAGTCTCTGCAAATGTATGTATGTGTATAATTTGTGGCTTTCTGAATTAAGTTGGGTTTCATATATTATCACATGAAAATAATTGAATCAAAATATGATAAAAAACAGTACACTAACTTAACCTTTCTAATCAAAAAAAATGTGGAATATCTCCAGGTTATTTTTTGTTTTGTTTTGTTTTCTAACTTTGGTGGGGTTTTTGTTTTAATCAATTTATTTACATCTGAATAGGATCACAACTTTCCCTCCCTCCTCTCCTCCCAGTTCCTCCTTCTCTCCTTCCCTCCCTTTCATCCTCCTGTCCTTTCTTTCTCCTCATTTAAGGGGAGGCCTTCCATGGATTTCAACCTGCCTTGGCATATCAAGTTGCAGCAGGACTAGGCACATCTTTTCCCATTGTGGCCAGACAAGGCAGCCCAGCTGAAGGAATGGGATCCAAAGGCAGGCAACAGAGTGAGATACAGCACCTTCTTCTTTACTCCTGAATCTCACTGAATCCTAGGTTATTCTTCATCCTGAATGTGCCTTAAGAACAACTAAGTTATAAAAGCATCCATGCCTGAGAAATCTAAAACCAAATTCATTCTAAGTACAGCATCAGAGTCGTGTGGGAGAGGTCACCAGATGAACTTAAATGAAGCAAGGTTGAGATCCATTAGACAAAACAAGGCTCTTAAAATTTATCATTTTTCCTTGGATTGGGTTTGAAATGTATTTTAGACATTTAGAGGATCTTGAGAAATTCTGTGAACATTGTTTACCTCTTTATGTTCATATAGAGCAAGACCAAGTTTGCAAAACTCAACAGTGAATGAAAATCTGCCAAGTACTCTTTGAGATTCAATTACTTTTTATAGTTTCTGTGCATTCCTATGACACAAGCAGAAGCCACTCTGGTGTGAATTTTAAAACAATCCAAAGGGAAACACCATAGTTGTTTTTCTCCCAGATTATCTCTTTATCTGTGCTGTAAATGAAAAGGAAGAAGGAAGCTACTAAGTTGATATTTTAAGAAAAAATATCTTTCATCATTATCTGTTAAATATCTTGTTAATTTAAGCAAACATGCATTGTTCTCTTTTTCACATGATACAGAATACTGCTGTGCTTATGAAATCTGCAGACATAACTACAGCTCTCACTTAGAGACAGGGAATTCATCATTTACTTAGATCTCTAAAGTAATGAATCATTATCATTCTATGAGGAAAATTCAGGTCTATTGGTTATCCCGAGGGTAGAGGGAACTTTCTTTACATCTAGCTGTTCATCTTGGTGACATTCCAGGAGGGAGTCTTTTGATAGTTGATTATTATTTGAAGTGATAGGAGGCAGGCAACTTCAAATGAAGAAGCTCCTTCAGTAAGAATTAATAGACATGGGAAGAAGGTTCTCATTCAAAATCTTCCTAAATCTGTTGATAGTGACCATAGGAGCATGGTAGATAATATGAAAGAATGTATGTTATGAAAACAAGAGAACAAATGTAATAAAATCTGGGAAACGTTGTAAAGAAAGAATGTCAATTAAATTAATCAAAATGGAATAGTTTCAGTACATCGGGGAGTCTTATTTTAAAGAGACTCAGTATATTTCCACTTAAAAATATAAGGCAGCTATTCTTCCAGATGAGGGTTCTACAAGATACAGGGGAATATACTGATACAATAACAGGCAAATTGCTCTTGCTGAAATTAATACCCTCCAATTTTGGTTTCCACCCACATAGACATTTTAAATCAAACAATGTTGTGAAACGGAATTCAGGAATACCCACAAATTGACAGGGGTAAGTTGTTTGAATTTCCAAATTAAAAAACAAAACAAAACAAACTCACAACCAAATACAATGAATCTGAAATATTTAGGCTTTAATCTCACTCATGTGCCTTCATGTGACATCCTACACATGTGACATCCTTGTTCACGCACCCAATGTGCTCACTGCTCCCCACAAGCTTTCACTGCACACAATGCTTAAGGGCTCTGTGGGAGTCACCTTGTCTTAGAATCAAGACTACTTTGTGCTTTGAATTCTCCCACGTACATTTCGTGCTCTTATGTAAAATAAAAGTTTAAATGGAAACAAAGACTTTTAATATTTTCCTCATTAGGTAGCATCAAATCCATGAATCTTTGAATTATATTTTGTTAGAATGCTTTATTGATTTAAATATGTGCCATTTGCATTGCTAACTTGAATTTTGAAAAATGTTATTAACTGAATTTTGGCTTACAGTTATGACAGTTTTTCACAAATTTCTGAGATGGCTCTAAACATACTTCTGTAATCTTTTATTCATATTAATATAAAACAACATTCTTAGAATACGAAATTATAAGATCAAAGTAACAGTTTGTAAAACACTGAAGATTTTTTATGTCCTCCAGTATCAGACATCCAGCCAAGAATTAATTCTTTATTTATTAGTATGCAAATTTGCTCTTTATTTTAATAAATGGTAAAAATAATATGTACACTAAATATTTTTAAATATACTTTTTTATAATTTATTAAAAGTAAGAATTTTATTTGCATACTTATTTTGTATATATATGTGCCTAGGTTCTATAAAAATGTCACGGATGCAAAATGATCATAACTTGAAAATATTTAGAAAGCCCTCTCATAGATTCTCTAATTTGATAAAGTTATTTTCTACCCAGAAAACAACAATCCTGAAAAATAGTTGTAAATCCCACTATTGAAAAGCATAGAGTTGAGGTCATTGCTTATAAGCTTGGAAAACATATTGGTATCATTTAAATAAAAGTTATCAGGGGACACTTTGGGTTTCATGAACTAAGTATAGAAGTCTGCATCACAATCTGTCTCTTCATTTTATGCCTTTGGAATCCTAATATTGTTACTTGATTCATGTCCATTCCAAATTATAAGTTGATCAAGAACACCAAATGAATGAGTCTTAAGGTTGAAAGCAGGACTGCCAACTGTTAGACTGTTAGAATTTATGACAGTTACTGAGAAACACAACTGTAGCAAAGGCAGTTCTTAGGGACTGTCGTTAGATATCAACACTAGTATCAGTTGGCACAAACATTTGTAGGTGTCAGAGCTGAGTTGAATGCTGAGACCGTTATAACTTTTATATCCAGGATGAAATCATTATATGAGAATTAACATAGCTATGGACTCTCTTCATGACTGTACCTGCATGAACATCTGTTTATCTCTGGTTATTACAAAACTCTATTTTTCTAATGACCTGGTCTTGATATGGTTTTAATAACTGTGAGCCACTAAAGGTCCACAAAAGGAATCAGGAAGGTGGAACCACTTCAAGCTGTGATTTCCTTTATGTATAGTAGAAATACCAAAAGATAGGAAATGACATCTTAAGAGATTAAACTTAAATATGCTACTTGAGTTTTAGCCATAATTTTCTCTCTCCACATCTCTATATTCTATCAATTTCCTTGCTAGTTGTTCCTAGATAATGTAATCAGTAATAATTTACTACTTGTTCTTTCTTGTTCTACTTTTCTTTAGTAGTTTCCATATATTCACAATTTTATCCTTGCAAATATCTACTATGAAAACATTTAGAATCTGCTATCACGAGCTAAATTGTCTATTATATTTAAGGCAATGCTTCATAATGTGCACTGTAATATTATGTGGTTGGTTGATGGTGAGTTTTTCTTATCTAGTTTTTAACATTCTCTGAACAGGCAATCTTTTAGGTATCATTGTGTCTTTTATTGGAATAAACCAGATTGTCAAGCATTGGTCAAAATAGAAGAAAATTTAATGATATTTTACAAAAGTAGATGGAAATATTAATTATGGCTTCTGTGTCTCAATTTCCCTTAGTTATTTTGGAATTTATTTTGGAAAAAAAGTCCCCATCAGTATGCTGGACTCATAAGCCTGAGGCATTTCAGTTTTGATGACTTCCTGCTACTTACTTCAATGTAATAGATATGTATTCACAAATAAACAAAAATAATAAACATTATTTTGATATTAGTGAATCAACACACTAATTTTTAGCAAACACCTTATAGTAATAACAATATTCTAATTAAATAAGCACCGTGGATCATTTGATCCTGGGGTTTGCATTATTGATGTGATGTTATACTTGCTCTGATGAATTTATAGTGTTAAAGATTATAGACTATATAAAAATGATAACATTAAACACAATGGAGATGAGAAGAACAAATGATGTAAATTGTTTGAAAATTGTCCTATTGGAATATAATTATTTGTATGCTAATAAAATTTCAAAATATGGTAACTACTCAAATCACATGAAAATCCTTAACTTTTCATATCTTAAAATGTTATATAAAAGTTAACTTACTCTAGAGGATCTGAAGAAGATATTGAAAAAAAGTGACTAGATAATTCTTCTATACCACATAATTTTAATATGGTTTATAGTATTGCTATATTAGGTAGAAAACACTGAACAATATAATAAAATCAATATCTATTAACTCTTTTAATATTTTGTTCAAGACATTGGACTTGGTGTCTTTGTGTAAGTATATTCTTCATTTACAGAAGGGAAACATTCTTTCTGAAAACAGAATCATCATAAAACTCATTGCACATCATAAATACTACTCCATCATTTTTAATCTACTTTTTATAAAACCCTCTTAAACTTTATTCTATTTTTTAACTAAACTGAAGTTGTGTGATTACCTCCATATGTGTCTAATTGTAACTACTGAGTGCTTGACATTGCTCAATATACTTGGTATTGAATATATATAAATTTTTAAATACAAACTTCATTTTGTAATTTGAAATCTTGGAAAAGTATAAGTTAATGGGTGGATAACAGATGGAAATTACATTTTAACTAACCATAATCTAAAATAATAAATTAAGTGTGTTGATTAAATGAAATACAATATTGAAATAACTTTTACCTATTTCTCCTTGGTTTTAATGCTGTTTGAAGGACAACTGGTTCATAATTGTGATGTAGATTATCTGTTTACTGGATGGTTTACTATAGACAATTATGTAGAAGTATTCCCTTCGTCAAATGTACATTGATGATCTAAGGTCACTGATTTTTCCCTTCTTCATACAGAAAAAAAATCTTTTACTTTTGCATCTCAGGTTCATGTTCTGATGAGAAAATTGAAGAGAACTATATATAATTGTTTATTCTAAGTTATAATGGAGCATCCGATCCTTCAAACAAAATGAGAACCCAGAGTTAAAGGTTGACTGATGAATATTTCAGTAGGTTTGATGAGAACAGAGTCTTGCAGAAATATGACCTGGCTCCAGGTGTAATCTCAGGACAAAGTTTGTTCAGGTTCTTTCCTGGGCTTCAGAGTGGTTCTTTCTTCCAAGTACAAAGAAGGCAATTTCCACATAAGTTCCCAAGTATTATGTAAAATATTTTGTCCCGGTTGAGACTCACATCTCTGCAAGATAATTGTGGCTCCTGGTCTGATTTCTGTTTCTTTTTTCTATTCCTGGATTTACCCTGTGCTACTTGCAATAGATAGTTCATACTATAAAGAAATAAAATAACAACAAAACAAGACACAACAAAATACAGAAAAAGGCACTAAAACAACCAAGGTATGGATATGCTTAATTGTACCTCCAAAACGTTTCAGAAACTCAAAGTTCCATCACTGAGTATCATGTTGGGCCAGTCATTGAATGGCCATTCCCTCAATCTCTGCTCCATCTATATCCATGCAGATCTTGTAGAGAGGACAAATTTTGGGTCAAAGGTTTGGTGGGTGGTTTGTTGGCCCCTCTCTCCATTAGAAACCCTGACTGGATACAGAGGTGGGCACGTCAGTCTCAATAGCATCTAATGTGCTTGAAATTCTTCTTCCATTTCTTGTATTCTCTTGATGATGGTTGTGTTTGTAGTTCCTATTCACTTCCCTAGGTTTTCTATCTTCAAGATTTTCTTTATTGCTTCAATTTCCATTTTCAGGTTTGCAAAATTTTAGTCATTTCTTTCACCAGTTTGATTGTATTTTTCTCTGGTTTTTTTTTTTGGTTTGTTTTTTTTTTCTCTTCCTTTATTTTTCATTTCTTCAAGTTACACCTCAATCGCAGTCCCCTCCCTATTCCCCCCTCCAGTCCCACCCTCCCACCCTCAACCCCTCATCCTCTTCCCTTTTTTTTAAAGTTTAAGGTATATCTTATTTCCCCCTACAGTTTCCCCTTTCAGTCCAACAAATGGCTCTTTCTCTTATAATAATAAATACAATACAAAACAACAGAGGTAATTAGGCCACAGTTATGAGGGTTATATGGCTTAGCATACATTCCCAGTGTTCAGTCCATATGTATTTGGCACCTGACTTTAACATTCTACTATCTAACCATGTCCATGAGTTTAAAGTTCTATATCTAACTCAACATTCATACTAACTTGCCACACAATTTTAAAAGTATCTTCTTAGATCTATAACACTCTCTTGACTCCTAAACAACTCAAAATTTAATCGAGACTCTAGCTATCTGTTCTTCAACCACCTCAGAGACCTGAGAGGGATAAATATATCTGATTTTATAGGAAGTACAGGGCCTGCAGCTTCCAAAACTAACAAATTACATACCAGTGGCTGCCTGGACAGTTCCCATTTTCTCTCCATACATTACAGCATCGATCTTCAGTCATTTGGCCCTGTTTCTCTGACAGACATTGATTGTAGAGCAGGGGTTATGAAGGACTTGCCTACCCTTTCTTGGCAGAGCTAGGCTGTCAACTTACCTGCTTCCAAGTTTTGTCCTTTTCGGACAGCATTCTGTCTGCATTTGGAGCAAGGGGCTTTTCCTACCAAGAGATAGGCTTGCGACTAATTCAATCATCTCCCACCGAAGATTCTTCAATGCTCATCTTCTACTTGGGGTAGAATAGGGGGTGCTGTCAGGAGTTGATATGTCTTGATATAAAAATTTAAAGCTACGAAAACATCTTTGAGTGGCATATTCTGCAGATCTCTTGAGGTTTTTGAAGAGACCCTATCTATCTCTTCTATTTGGGTAAGCAGATGTTGCTTGTCTCTTAGCAGCTTTATTTCTGATTAGCTTAGAAAATAGCTATAATAGGCTGTCATAAAACCTAACAGAATCACCGGCTTGCATAAACATTAGTTTGCATTTCTTAATTATCCTAAACAGTTTATGAAAATTAGTAGTAAAAGGCCAAAACATCACATTTTATTATTATTTTTTTTACCTCCTAACCCTTCTATCCCATTTCTCTGGGGTCCGGTGTCCTTATATAACAGTCCCTCATCTCAGTTGAGAGGTTGTATGAGGGCCAAGAGCCTCCTCATTCATTGGGGGGTCTACGAAGCAGTACCATCAGTGAAAAGTGTCTCATTGCCCGGGAGAGAGAACGAAAAAACAAACAAACAAATAAGCAGACAAATAGATAAAAAAGACTAAAAAATAGAAAAAAAATAAATATAAAAAAATAAAAATAAAAAATAAAAGTCTATGTTCAAGTTCCCTTTGGAGTGTTAGTTGTAGTATCGATACCTTCTACTATATAGCTAAAATCCTACTATAAGTGAATAGATGTCATATGCGTCCTTCTGAGTCTGGGTTAGCTCACTCCGGATGAGCTTTTCTAGTTCCATCCATTTGGCTGCAAATTGCATAATTTCATTGTTCCTGATAGCTGAATAATATTCCATTGTGTAGATGTACCACAGTTTTTTAACCCATTCTTCAGTTGAGGGACATCTGGGTTGTTTCCAGTTTCTAGCTATTCCAAATAAGGCTGCTATAAACATAGATGAGGAAACTTCCTTATGATTCCATGAAGAGGCATTTGGGTGTATACCCAGAAGTGGTATGGCTGGGTCCTGAGGCAAAGTTATTCCAAGTTTTCTAAGATATCGCCAGACTGACCTCCGTAGTGGTTTCACAAGCCTGCACTCCCACCAGCAATGGAATAGGGTACCCCTTTCTCCACACCCTCGCCAGCATGTGCTGTAAGGGATTTATTCATTTCTTTTTTAAGGTCTCTATCATCTTTGTAATATTGGCATTAAGGACATCTTCTTGTGCCTTGGCTGTTTTAGGATAGCCAAGGCTGTAATATGGTAGCTCAACTCTGGTGATGCCACATTACCCTAGCTCTTATTGACTGTGTTCTGATGGTGGCCTTTAGCCATCTGGTTCACTGTGGTGTTGGCTGGATGTTCCTGATGCTGACAGGTGTTCTCAGAGAGGTAGGCAGAACCTTGGGCCTGAGTATTACTGGTGTCCCTCAGGTCTGGGGCCTGGAAGACCTCCTTGAGAGGGAAGGCAATGGTTTTATTGGGCACAGTGTACACCTCACCTCTGCTGGATGTTGCCCAGGTGGGCAAAACAGGCAGGGGAAGTATATTATTTTCTTATTTTATGTATTTTTATTTATATATTATGTTATATCAGAATTGGATTGATTTAATAAAAAAGCTTCCTAAACCAACTTAGGAGTGTATTTATCTTTAAAATAAATTCAGGAATTGAGCTGTGTCCCTCATCCAAATTCAATGTCATTAGCATTTATCTTAGAAAAAGTGTCATTGTTTAACCTTAGAAAAATGTATCCTATTTTAAATAGCATGTCCGTATATTTAGTCAAAGCCTTAATTTTGGTCAGATCATAAACAGTTGAAATATTCTCCAATCATGGGGACAAAATCAAGTTCTACTAATATTTTTCCTATTTTCTTCCTCCCTGCTTCCTCCATTCTTCCCCTTTCCTCCTTTCTACAGTCCAATTTTCCTCTTTCATTCCTTTTTTCTCTCTCTTGTGCCATTAACACCTGAATTTTTCCTCCAAAATTTAACACACACATACACACACACACACACACACACACACACACACACACAGCTATTTAGTGCACCTAACAGAAGCCTATTCCTATCAGACTCGAGTGTATTCATTTCATTCAGACTTGGAAGAAGCTGTCCTCCATCAAACATCACATCCAGCAAAGCTTCATTCTACATCACTGGAAGTTGTACCAGACACTAAAACTGGAGAGAAAAAGGGTAGAAACAGAATCATTTAAAAAGTTGGCACAGCAGAGTTTTTTGGAATGTGCTATAGGGACCAATTTTGTTTTGTGTTAAGAAGAAGGGTGTCTACTTTACTGTCCCATTATTTTTATTTGCTGAGTTGTTAAATGACATTCAGAAATTGGGGTTCTGCTTTCTTCAGAGTATGAACCAGAGAAATTTTATGATGACTTAAAGAAAATTTCCAATGCCATACTCTGCAGATCTCTTGGAGTTTTTGAAGAAGCCCTATCTATCTCTTATGTTTAGATAAGCAAATGTTGCTGTCTCTTAACAACTTGATTTTTGATTAACTTAGAAAATAACTGTGATAGACTGTCATAGTAACTAACCAAATGACACACTTGCATGACTGTTAGTTTGTATTTCTTAAATATCCTAAACTCTTTATGATGGTTGGTAGCAAAAGGCCAAAACTTCACATTTCCTTTTTAAGCATTACTAGGTACAATACCTTTAAGAAGTGTTACCCTTAATTTTGTAACAATATACAAAGATCAATACCAATGTGGACAAGTATACTCTTAATTTTGTATAAATATACTAAGATCAGTACCGATGTAGTCCAATACAATCTTAATTTTGCATTTATATACAATGATCAATACCAATTTAGCCTAATATAGTATTAATTTTGTATAAATATACAAAGTTATAAGGGCTTATTCAATAATCTGTCCTTTTTTCTTGATCTTTTCTATACTATGTCTATGTCCCATTTTTTCTCAAGTCTATTCATTCCTAAATAGGAGAGAAAGAAGGATACAGAAAAGAAAAAGAGAGAAGTCCCTAGGTCTAACCTCCAAAACCCATTTAACAAGACCATTTAACAGCTTGTAGTCTCTTCCCCTAAATGACAAAATTTTCTTTTATCCATCAAATAACCAAAGGGGAGGGGAACACCCTCCCGACTTTCTGTGCCTGGGACATCACTCTCATAAATGACTTCCTGCTGATTTGGGACTTAGTAAACCTGTTTGGGGCCCAAATAGGGATAGAAAAATAGTTAAAAATGTTAATAGAATCATTTGATGTTAAGTCCTTTTGTGCTCAGCTATTTAGATGTCCTAAGAAGTTTGTAGACAGAAGCTGATCTTCAGGTCTTTACTGAAGATCTGGCTGGAGCAGTCTGTGGAGCTGAACGATCTTAGTGATTTTGAGTTGTGGTTGTAGACTTTTGAGGGAACAGCTATTTAGGGAGTCTGAAAGGCTGGATTGTCTGGGCCGCTCGTCTTCTTTGGTGTCTGATCTGTTTTCTGCTGAGGTTTCCCTTGTCCAGTTGTCCCTGGATTCCTTGAATGGATGCTTTAAGCCTCCTGGAAAGATGGCATTCAAAGATGTTTTCTTAAATTAAGATTTTTTTTTGATAACGAGACATGCCAGCTCCTAACAGCATCCCCTATTCCATGCCAAGTAGAAGATAAGCATAGAAGAATCTCCAGTGTGAGATTGTTGAATTAGTGGCAAGCCTATCTCTTGGCAAAAAAAAAAAAAAAAAAAAAACAACAACAACAACAACAACAAAAAACCTTGCTTCAAATGTAGACAGACTGCTGTCCAAAAAGGACAAAACTTGGAAGCAGGTAAGTCGACAGCCTAGCTCTGCCAAGACAGGGTAGGTAAGTCTTTCATAATTCCTGCTCTACAATCAATATCTGTCAGAGAAACGGGGCCAAACAACTGAAGATTGATGCTGTAATGTATGGAGAGACAATGGGAACTTTCGAGGCAGCCACGGGTATGTCATTTCTTAGTTTTGGAAGCTGCAGGCCCTGCGTTTCCTATATAATCAGATATATTTATCCCTCTCAGGTCTCTGAGGTGGTTGGAGAATAGATAGCTAGAGTCTCATAGTTAAATTTTGAGTTGTTTAGGAATCAAGAGGGCGTTCTGGATCTAAGAAGGTGTTTTTAAAATTGTGATGCAAGTTAGTATGAAAGTTGAGTTAGATAGAGAACTTTAAACTCATGGAGATAGTTAGATAGTAGAATGTTAAAGTCGGGGACCAAATACATATGGACTGGACATTGAGAATGTATGCTAAGCCATGTGACTCTCAGAATTGTGGCCTATTTATTTCAGTTGTTTTTTACTGTACTTATTGTTATAAGGGAAAGACCCATTTGTTGGAGTGAAAAAAAAAAGAATTATGCATTCTGGGGCAAGGGTGAGAGGGTAGGAGGGTAGGGCTGGGAGGGGTGGAGGGAGAGGGCTGTGATGGTGATGTAACTTCAAGTAATAAATAAACATTAAAAAAAAAAAGAAAATTTCCAAAACTTGAAAATCTAGTGGGGATTGAGTTCTAGGTGACACAAAGGATTCTAGTCAGCATCCCTTACAAATTACTATTTGACTCCATGTAAATAGCCACATTCTATGACAGTGGTCAGGAGGAGAGCTCTGTTGCTAATGCTGAAAATTGTCAGTGTTCTTTGAGAACCCATCATGACATTTAAATATACTGTTGCAGCAGTTCTAAACAGAGACAACTTGGAAGAATGGCATTTGTGTGTGTGTGTGTGTGTGTGTGTGTGTGTGTGTGTGTGTGTGTGTG
>CAJQZJ010032746.1:4933053-4945484 GCA_907164525.1 Lophiomys imhausi
TTTTTTTTTTTTTTATCCCCAGCTGGACTGAGAGTTGTTTTGTAGAAGAAGATGACTTTGAACTTCTAATCCTTGTCAGTGCACCTCCTAAGTACTGGGATTGTAAGTGCAATAGTGAGGCACAGTGCCTCACTATTATACGTTTGTGGCTACTTTCGGGTCTATTATTTTTTCAGTGACCCTCGTCCCAGTGTCCTTGCTTAATCATTTTTTTTCTTATAGACAACAAGATTTAAGCTTAGCTTTTCAGCTTCTAGCAATCCACTGTGTTTGTGAAGATACAACAGGCACACATACACTTTTCCTTAAGAGGTGTGTAGACAAACCATAGTTTTTCAGTTTTTTTGTCTCTTAAAATTATCGTAGTTTTAAATATTACATTTATTTATTTAATGTGTGTATGTATATGTGTACGTGTTTGCAAATCTTTCTGTATGTTTAGAGGTCAAAGGACATCTTGCAGAGCTGTTTTTCTGTCTACCATGTAGAACACAGGGAATGATCTCAGATGAACAGCAAGCACATAGACCTGATAAGCCATCTTGTCAGTTCTCAATCATCTTCACAAAATTTTAATGTACTAAGATTCACAAAGGATAAACTACATTGAAGTGTTTATTTAGTATTATTTTAAAATTTATTATATAAATTGCATTCATTATATAAACACTTTATATAATATAACCACTTAGGCCTGATTCTCCATTTCAGAAATTATTTTGTCAGTATACAAAATAACTCAGAATCATTTTTTGCCTATATATGTGAGTCAGACATTTTCTTGCTATGAGAAAATGCATACTATTTACAACCTAAGGCTTTAAGTATTTATTTTCATTCAAAGTTTCAGATTTTTCAGTCCAGTGGAGCAGAGAAGGCAAAGTGGAGCAAAGCAGTTCATGTCATAGTGGCCAATAAATAGATGAAACAGAGGGAATGCCAACCAGGTGTGACCTTCAAAAGCGTAATCCCAGTGAATTAGCATCTGTATCTGAGCCTAAGTGCCAAAAGTCTCACCATGTCTAATAACCAGTGCTGGGTGAATCAACACAGGTGCCTGGAGGAGACAGTCCATGTTCAAACCACAGAACACCCAGGTTCCTATGACACTGTAGCCTCTAGGTTATTTTCTTTTGTTATAAACTAACTGATTGTATAAACGTCATATTTTTTTTTCTCTGGCTTGGGGTTTAAGCCTTTAAAAGGTGTCTCTTTGATAGATCAGTATAACATGTAACTAAAAAAAACAATACAAAGGAATTAGAGAATTGAAATATTTTCTTGAAAACTTCTTTACATTTTATACATACATATATTATGAAAATAAGTTTTTCACACAATATATTTTGATCACTGTATCTTCTCCTCCTTCTTGAAACCCACCCTACTCCAATCCTTTCTTTCTGTTTCTGTACAAAACAAATAGACAAACACACACACAAAAACAAATAAATAAAATCAATAAATAGAAATACAAAAATCACTCAAACAAACAAAACTCATGAAAATATATTTTCAGAAAACAAGAAAAACAATAAAATGAGTGTAATCAGGAGAGAATCAGGACTAGAAGTCCTTTGTGTATTTATGTACATAAAGAATAAATAGTAGATCAAATTTAGCACTCTGAGAATCCTATAGAAAGTACAGATGCTACCTAAAGATTTATGACAGGAGAGAAGTAATCTAAATGCTTGAGTAAACTAGAACATAGAAATTGGATTAGAATTTCTTTTAATATCAGCCATTTATTCTCTGGAGAATGTTTGGTTCTCTACATCAGCAGACTGGAAGCCTTTTACTTTCAAAAATAAGAATGAATGCATTTGTCTCTCTCTGTTTCTCTAACTCTATCTCTCTCCCATGTATATGTGTGTGTGTGTTTATATACTTATTTATTTTAAATGCTATATATTAAAATCTAAACTATATGTTACTAACTGCAGTCACCAAACATTAAGCTTCTTCCATGTTATTATTTTTATATGTGCTTTACATGCACTTGAACTGACTGTAATGAAAAGTAGGATGTGGCCCTTGATTTTTTTCAAGGCAAGAATATAAGACTACAACAAATGTATAAGAAACCTTGGAGACACTGAGAAGGAGCTTGTAATTCTACAAGGAAACAAAAGATAAGATGTGTTAGTTTCTTATTCATTGTTGTGATAAAATATGTGACAGAAACCAACTTAATGTAAGAATGATTTATTTTGGCTTATAGTTTGAGAGGGTGCAATTCACCTTAGTATGAAGGCCTGGTTGTGGTAGTGTGAGGGTCTTTGCTTACATCTGAATGGATACAGTAGTTCAAGTGAATGATAACCTTCATTTTCCTTGTTCCCTTTTCCTTTTTATTCAATTTGGTATTCTACATTCAAGATAAATCTACCTTTTTTAGTTAAACCTATATCTGAAAATGCCTTTACAGACATACTGAAAGTTGTGTCTGCTTAGTAGATCTATATATCCTCAAGTTGATAATGAGTGTTACGAGCAGTTGTTAGGTGATGATGTATGAAAATTGATTCTATTTGTGACTTGATACTAACCAGGTAAGTCTCAAAAAGCACTTAGTCAAATCACAGACAAGGAAGAAAATGGTATAAATCCATTGGCTTCATTTCATATCTTGGGCATAATCATGTGAATTTATCATGATGACAATTTAGGTGACATGAAGAGAAGATAAAATTAAATGATGGAGGCAATGTTTAAATTTATATTGATATGGTAAAGAAAGAATTTCAATAGCTCTCAAGTATGTCTTCCTATGCTCAGCTGAAGTACACAGGTATAAGTTACAAATAAATATATTAACAAATGAAGCCTCATGTCCGAATATGCTTGATTATAACTTTTACTATATATCTAGAGAATTCTTTAAAAAGCATTAGTTTTGAAATAGAATACTTTCAAATTCATCACATTATTTTTTCAGCTTCCAAAATTGTACTATATTTCAGACATATAAAGAACAACATGTGCACAGTTCTATGATTAAAAAAAAAACTCAAACATAATGGAAGAAACCAAAGTCATAAACAAAAGGATGCATTATGTATTATCACATTAGAAGTACTTGACCTTAGAGACTAGAAATGATTACAAGTATTTCTAAGATATATAGCAGTGAAACAAAGCAATTATTAAAACTGACAGATAGGGTTTAAGTACATAGGAATCTTTTCAGAAAATATACGGTTAACAAGTAGAACCTTTAAATAGTTTGTATTTGTTTTTCAGTGTGTGTGTGTGTGTGTGTGTGTGTGTGTGTGTGTGTGTGTGTGTATGCTTTATATAGTTTTAAATCAAGAAGGCCAGCAAGAAGCATTTCGTTGAGAGGTTGGGGTCAGCTCTCTTTGTACTTATCCTCAGAGACAAGATTTTTTTGTACAGATGGCCTCCTGGTTTGGGCAGCTTGAGAAAAGTGTCTGTGTTCCTCATTAGCAATTGAATAACTGTGCAGAGTGCTCTGATTCATTCAAAACCTTCTGTTCTCACACTTTTGATGAGTTGTGTATTGAGAAGCAATACCTGCCTTCTTTATTGTCCCCTACATACTTATCCTACAGTACAGAAACATAGTCAGACTGATAAGAACTCCTCTATTCCAGGGATGGTCATCAAGAAGCAGAAAGCATTAGCCACACTTGGGCAGTGTGCTTTAGACCTCATTGATGGGAGGATAAAGTCTAAGAGTGAAGAGTACAAATATTGCCTGACAGTAACTCAAAAGTTCCGGAGCTCACAGATCAGCAATGAACTGCTGCAGCAATTCCTCCTTTAATTCTTGGAGTTCCTAAGTCTGTGGCAGTGTTTACAGAAGCAAGTTTCCAGAAACTTACTCAACTCATAAAATGATTTGCAGTAAATTAAGTACTGGCATAAAGCATAAATTACAACATCAAATGGCACTAGAATATTGATTATTAAAATGTGTGCCAAATTGTATTTAATATTAAAAATGAAAGCTATGCTAATGAAACCCAAAGCCCTAGACTTCCTTTTTGCACATAACCACATTAAATGTAGTGGGAGGGGAGGGAGTTAGCTTCTAAATTTTTTCCTTGATTAACTACAATGTAGATCATCTTGAGGCCATGCAATATAATACCATCACTTTGATTTATAAATGCATTAAATTAAGAAAATGACAGTTTTAAATTTGAAAATTATATATCCTTAGGTATGTATTTGGAAAGTCCTTTGCATGTTAGTCTACAGGATTTGTACACCTCAACGGACAGCTTAGAAAACAGAAACAAAGAATGATGCAGATATCAAACTCTAAAATAGATTTGAAAATTAATGAAGTTTTCTCAATTAAAAAAAGAGCATGTTTAAAATAAGTTGGGGATAAATTTCTTTGTTGTTGAGGTCTCTCCTGGGCATTGTAAGCTACTTATCAATATTCTGTCTCTATGTCTTAGATTTCAGCATTAGTTCTCTAAGTTATGATATCAGTAATGCCACCAGATATCTCCAGCTCTACCTTCATCCAATATTGCCAGGAGCAGGGAAGCATTTCTTTAGACACCAAGGCCTACTAACCTAACAAAGATATGACAACACTGTTTCTGACCAAACTTTCCACCTAGCTCTAAATCTTTTAAATGTTTTATACAATACAAATAGAAATGTGAAAGGTAGCAAGACAATAAGCTGTAGGTTTTGGGGATTGAAGAACAAACAGAGCAGAAGGGATCATAAAAACTTTGGCCCAGTAGAAGAAGTGTTCTCTGCCTCTGGCTTCCTGGATGGGCCAAGTGAGTTCTTTCCCGGTTAAGACCTAAAGTCTTTTACACAATATGAGGTAATCCTATAAAAACACCAAGAGAAACCATTGATGCAAACCACTAAGACAGAGGAAACTCTGACAGAGGCCATAGAAAGACTTTGTAGTTTGGAAAGACACAGAGACTTCTTTCTGATATCAGTTACAGACAATGCTGAGCCAATGATCTAGCCACCACTTAACAGGAAGTGTCTCTTAAGTATTAATAATGTTAATCCATAGATCTAGGAATGAGACAATTGATAGAATCCCCTAACTTGAACAAAAAAGACTCTTCTGAACCTGTGGAACAATAACTAGACAGACTATTCTTTGGTATAACTGAAATTCCTGGATAAATATCTCCGAATTTTATGGAAGTTAAGTAATCTGTAACAAAGTAGATTCAGTGGGTTATATTCTGAGGCAAATTATAAGTAAATTTCTGAGAATTAAATTTAATGAAAATAATCATAAAAGAACAAAGAGAAGGGGCTGGAGAGATGGCTCAGCAGTTAAGAGCACTGACTGTTCTTCCAAAGGACCTGGATTCAAATCCCAGTACTCACATGGCAGTTCACAATTGTCTGTACTTGCTGAGCGTGGTGGTACACACCTTTAATTCCCACACTCAGGAGGAAGAGATAGATGGATCTCTGTAAGTTCAAGTGCTAGCCTATTCTACAAAATAGAGTCTGGGTCAGGCAGGGATATTCAGAGAAACCCTGTCTCAAAAAACAAACAAACAAGCAAACAAACAAAAATCAAAACAAAACAAAAAAAAACAGAGAGAGAGAGAAAATGACATATTACTTCTAAGTTGGAAAAGATATTCTAAGAACAGCTTCCCTATCTGATAGAAGAGAGATGAGTATTGCAGTTTTATGGATAATTAAATATTGGTAGCAACTGATGTGATATCTTAGAAACCATCTTTTTAAAATAACACTTTTACTTATTGTATAAGAATTCCATACCATATATTTTATCACACTCATTTCTTTCACATAATTCCTTCCAGATCTTCTTCTACTTCTCTATCCACTCAACTTCATATTTTCACACAATATTTCTTAACAAAAAAGAAAAAGAAAACCTTGGAGTTCAGTTTGTAATGACCAACTACTCTCCTCGGTAACAGGGTGACTTACCTAGATGAATATGGTCAACATAGCAAGTGTCACTGCCCTGAAGACAACTGATGTTCTTCAACCATCAACATCAACAGTCAAATTTAAACAATTCCTCAGATAGGAGAATAATCTTTCAGAAATATACAGAAAATAAAGCTGTACTAAAAAAAAAAAAGAAATTATATTCAGCAACAACTATAGTCCTGTAATGATTCTTAGATGATACCTGGATGAAATTAAGTTTTTCAACCATGGGGAATGAATGTTAAATAATAATAAAAATTTGAAACATAAAACATATAGAAAGAAGAAATATGGATAAACATATTTTTTTGAAATAAACATTTGTGAAAATGTCATTTCTTTCTACAGAAAGATGGAAGCTTACTTTTATAGCATAAGGTAGTAGAAATTTAGAAAAATTGGTGATGTCAATTTCATTTTGTAGCTGCTATAGGAAGTTCCCTAATTCTCTGAAAAAAGAAAATTGTATCTATGTAACAACACCACTAAGAGGAACATCATCAGATTGCTGGCTTCCAGAAAGAACAGAAAATAATAATAATAATCTCTGAATTAAATTATGTGTCTGTTATTCAATTTTTCCTGTTTAGACTTTAGATATCCCTTAAAATCATGAATCAAAAGTGAATGGATCTTTAGATGTTATCTAACTCAATTTAGTTAAATTTTCTGTAATATATATGTTTTTTGTTCCTTTGAACTATCATTAAAATAAAAATTAAAATTAAGAAGCATATATTTTTGAGTAAGAAAAATAAAGAACATGATATACTATTTGTTTATGCATAGATAAAATGAGATCAGTCTGGGGATATCTTAGAAAACTTGAAATATCTCTACCTCAAGACCCAGCCATACCACTTTTGGGTATATATCCAAATGACTCCTCACTAAATCACAAGGAAGTTTCCTCATCTATGTTCATAACAGCCTTATTTATAATAGCTAGAAACGGGAAGTAAACCAGATGTGCCTCAACCAAGGAATGGATTAAAAAAAAACTATGGTATATCTACAAAATGGGATACTACTCAACCATCAGAAACAACGAAATCATGCAATTTGCAGCCAAATGGATAGAACTAGAGAGGCTCATCCTGAGTGAGCTACCCAGGCTCAGAAAGATGCACATGGCATCTACTCACTTATAATTGGATTTTATCCATATAGTACAGGATAACTACACTACAACCAATGCATCAAAGGGAACAGGAACATGGACTTTGTTACCTGTCAATGAGACACCACCCTAGTGGTGGTGCCTTGTAGGCCCCCAGTGTATGAGGAAGCTCTTGGATCTTACTGGGGCAGGGGACTGATTGTTAGGGACACTCCACTCCGGAGGGGTGGGTTGGAAGGGACAGGGAGTAGAGGGTGGGAGGGCAGGAATGGGGGGGTGGAAAGAATGCACTGTGATGGAGATGTAACCTGAAGTAATAAATAAACATTAAAAAAAGAAACCAAGAACAAAAAATAAGTTAATCAGATATGAAGTTGCTAGAAACAAGCAACATTTGCTTATTCAAATATATGGAGATAAATAGATGGTCTTCAAAACCTCAAGGAAATTGTAGCATATAGCATTTAAAATGTTTTATTAATTTAAGACATTTTTGACATTGAGACATGTCAGTTCCTGACAGTGCACCAAATTCTACTTCAAGTAGATGATGAGCATCAAAGACCCTTCATTTGGAGATGGCTGCATTATTGGCAAGGTAGTCATTGGGCAAAGAAAAAGCCCTTGTTTTAGTTGTAAACAGAGTGCTGTTTGAAAGGGACAAAACTTGAAAGCAGATAAGTTGATGGCCCAGCTCTGCTAAGACAAGGTGGGCAAGTCTTTCATAATTCCTGCTTTATAATTATTGTTTGTCAGATATACTGTCTCAATATGCTGAAGATAGTTGCTCCAACATTATAGAGAGAAATTGGGGACTGTCTAGACAGCAAGTTTTCTCTCATTTCATAGTTTTGGAAACTTCTTACCCTGCACTTCCTGTTTATTCATAATATTTATCTTTCTCATGTCTCTTACGTGGTTGAAGAGTAGATAGTTATAGTCCCACAGTAAATTTTAAGTTGTTTAGGAATTAAAAGGACATTTTATAGCTAAGAAAATATTTTTAGGTAGGTAATAGAAGTTAGGATGGAAATTGAGTTAGATATAGTTCTTTAAACTCATCAAGAGAAGATAGATAATAGAATGTTTCCTTAAATTGCCAAATATATAAGGAACGGACACTGGAAATATGTGTCACACCTTATAGTTTTCATAATTGTTCTTATTGTATATATTTTATTATAAGAAAAAGAGCCATTTATTGGACTAAAAGGGGACATGTTGGAGAAAGTTCTTATGCAATGTTTTCAAATGCTTATTTCAATGCTGTAAGATCTGGTTACTGCCCTATCTGAGGTATTCTCTGATTAGGAAATAAAAGTGGCTAATGGCCAACAATTAGCTTGGTATAGAGAGAATAGGAAGGTGGGACTTCTTGGGAGGAAGAAAGAAACTCTGGGAAGACATAGAGGAATCTCCCTTTTTGTCATGAGACAGGAGAGGACACAGATGTGACTATGGGCTCAGAAGGTACAGCAAGTCATGTTACTGGTTGGGACTAGGTTATTGGGCTAATTTAGGTGAGATACTTGAGAGTCTCCCTAGCTAAGGCCAAAGATCTTGCTGTATTTATTTTATGGGCATAAAGGCCACTCAAGATCTCAGGCCCTTTTACGTGGAGACATTAGCCTCTGGTCCATCACATTTTTCACGTTGAGACATTTCTCAGGCCTCCTGCCAGGTATTTTACAACAAATAGCTGTAAAGTCAAGTTAATAAGATCCCAAAAAACTTTTCATGGTATACTTGAATAACAAAGAAGTTCTTAAAAGTAATAGCTTGAACACTCCAAAAGATGCATGAAATCAATGTCTAATTTTAAAATATAAGAGCTATTTGATAAACAAATGGTCAGTTAATCTATTGGCTTAACATTTAAAACTGTTCTACTTAAACAATATAATTATGTTTAAAGGACACAAAGATAAGAAAGGTTTTATTTCTTACAGATAAATTTCTTCAATTGAATTAATGTTGACCACTTTATACATAAATCTACTTTTCATCATCTAAGCTATAGCAGAGTTAAACTGTGTGGCTCTCATCTTCCTATTACCCTAGTGTTTACATCTTATCATGGTGAATTTGAGCTCCACTTCCCATCTAGTGAATTCTTAGAGAAGAATTTTTCTTGTCAGAGAAGAAGAACTGATAGTGTTAACTGCAAGGATAGAAGAAAATTTACAGTAAAAAAAAAATCACTCTCTGATGGCAATCTCTCTAATTCTTTCCATGAATTGGGAAACTCACCAAGAAGAGGGATCTCTATCACCTCAAGAGGAACTCTGCAATTGCACAGCTTTTTAGATGCTTACAAGCTATGCTCAAACCCAGCTTCCAAGCTAATTCTGAATAAGAACACAATCTTGTACTCAGAAAAATCAGCAGTGTCTTGAAATTTCAACATAAGTTCATGGCTCTGACTGTTGCTGCTGCCATTGGAGACAAGCTATCAGAGTGAATAGTGAATTACATTTATCTTCTGTTTCTAATCCAGAATTATCCTGGTGCCTATATGCTCCACTTACTCTCTTTATTTCCTTCCAAGTCCTCAGCTACTTATAGAACTAAAATAATAAGGATATGGATGCCTCATTTGACTTATGGTCCTTGAACTTCAAATATACCATTTTCTCTATGTTACTCAGAGTCCTAGATCTCCTTCTTTTAGAAAACAATACACTAGAGGATGAGTTAAAAGAAGATTTGCACTCTACCCCCCCCCCATCCAGATAGCTAGAAGCTCATAGTTAAATTTTGAGTTGTTTGGGAATCAAGAGGGTTTCTGGATCTAAGAGGATGTTTTTAAAATTGTGAAGAAAGTTAGGATGAAAGCTGAGTTGGATATAGAACTCTAAACTCATGGAGATGGGTAGATAGTAGAATGATAAAGTCAGGTGTCATATACGTATAGACTGGACATTGGGATTGTATGCTAAGCCATATAACTCTCATGATTGTGGCCTAATTATTTCTGTTGTTTTGTATTGTATTTATTGTTATAAGAGAAAGAGCCATTTGTTGGACTGAAAGAGGGAGCTATTGGGGTGGGAAGATACACCTTAAACTTAAAAAAAAAAAGGAACACTTCCTTTTTTTTAAGTTTAAGTTATATTTTCCCTCCTCCAACAGCTCCCCTTTCAGTCCAACAAATGGCTCTTTCTTTTATAAGAAAATACAATACAAAACAACAGAAAAAAATTAGGCCACAATTATGAGAATTATAAGGCTTAGCACACATTCCCAATGTCCAGTCCATATGCATTTGGCAAGTGACTTTAACAAAGACACTGTCATTCAAACAAAACAGCAGCCTACAGATTGAGAAAAAAATCTTCACCAACCCCACATCTGACAGAGGGCTAATATCCAAAATTTACAAAGAACTCAAGAAATTAAATGCCAAGAAACCAAATAATCCAATCAAAAAATGGGGAACTGAGCTAAACAGAGAATTCACAAAGGAGGAATCCCTAATGGCTGAGAGACACTTGAAGAAATGCTCAGCATCCTTAACCATCAGAGAAATGCAACTCAAGACTCTGAGATTCCATCTCACACCTGTCAGAATGGCTAAGATCAAAAGCTCAAATGACAGCACATGCTGGCAAGGGTGTGGAGAAAGGGAACACTCCATCGCTGGTGGGAGTGCAGGCTTGTGCAACCACTATGGAGGTCAGTCTGGCAATATCTTAGAAAACTTGGAATAGCTTTGCCTCAGGACCCAGCCATACCACTTCTGGGTATACACCCAAATGACTCCTCACGGAATCATATGGAAGTTTCCTCATCTATGTTCATAGCAGCCTTCTTTGTAATAGCTAGAAACTGGAAACAACCCAGATGTCCCTCAACCGAAGAATGGATTAAAAAACTGTGGTATATCTACACAATGGAATATTACTCAGCTATCAGAAACAATGAAATTATGCAATTTTCAGCCAAATGGATGGAACTAGAGAAGCTCCTCCTGAGTGAGCTAACCCAGACTCAGAAGGATGCACATGGCATATATTCACTTATTTTAGCTATTTAGTAAAGGATATCTATATCCTTAGCTATATAGTATATCCTATATACTATATCCTTAGCTATATAGTAAAGTATATCTATACTACAACCAACACACCAAAGGGAACATGGACATAGACTTTTGTTGTTATTGTTGTTGTTGTGTTTGTTTGTGTGTTTTTTCTCTCCCTGGCAATGAGACCCCTTTCACTGGTGGTACTGCCTTGTAGGCCCCCAGTGTATGAGGAGGCTCTTGGCCCTCATCTGACTTCTGAACTGGGGTGGGGGACTATTATGTAGGGACACTCCACTCCAGAGAAATGGGATGGAAGTATGAGGATGTAGAGGGTGGAAGGGCAGGGTTGGGAAGGGGGAAAAGAAGACAATATGATGGAGATGTAACCTGAAGCAACAAATAAATAAATTTATTAAATGAAAAAAAAAAACATTCTACTATCCAGCCATATCCATGAGTTTAAAGTTCTATATCCAACTCAGCTTCCATCCTTTTAATACATTAAGCTCTACACTAGCTGTTAAGGACTAACCTTTATCCCATGTTTCTCATAGGACATTTATATAATTTTTATTTCAAAATAGTTTTGTTTTCTTTTAAAGTTCTGGCATCATTGTAGTCTGTAATTCCATAACAAAGATAATAGAATTAAATATTTAAATAACTGTAAGAGTAAATAATATAATGGTTAATGTAAATATATACTGTAAGACAAAATGAAATTTTTTACACAATAATGATAATATTTTTGATTTTTTATGAAACTCCATCCTCAGAATATATATATTTAGATCCTACTATGAAGTCATTTTCTTTTTCATAAATAGGACTTTTTATTTGTCATTAGTAACAAGCTATAGCTTAAAAAACCCATTGACTAATTGATTCCTATCCATCAACTCTTCTAGATTTAGCACCTCTTCCATCAACAGCAACATTCACAGAATTACATCTTTCACCACAAAGCTCTGTGAATTTTCTCAATTCAAAATTTTACTTTTCTAACAAAGATGTTAGGAGAAGTACAATAGTGAGTATTTTCTATGAGTTCCTAAGGTGGACCAGGATCAATTTATTAAGTATTTCTTTCAACTCAGTGTGTACTTTTCCATTCATGGTTTCCATCTTTTCCAGATCTGGCAGATTTGTTGGTGCAGGATGTAAAGGATCCTGTGGTTCTAGTTATTACGTTATTGAGTAAAATCAACAACAATAAGAAAGACAAAAGAAATAACTGTCAGTTTTCTTGACATCAACATGAACTTAAATCATGGCCTGCCATTTCTCTCTCTTTCTTTCTTTCTTTCTTTCTTTCTTTCTTTCTTTCTTTCTTTCTTTCTTTCTTTCTTT
>CAJQZJ010032746.1:4949607-4967301 GCA_907164525.1 Lophiomys imhausi
CCTTGAGCATCCAAATTGAAAAAGTTTAAAGTAAATAAGGCTAAAGATATTCTCTCCTTGGGGGTACGGCCTTGGCCTATTCCCCCTTTTTGTTTTTGTAAACATTCTTTCAAGGTGCGATGAGCACGCTCCACAATTCCTTGTCCTTGAGGATTATATGGTAATCCATGATTAAGCTGTACCTCCATCTGATTACAGAAGGAGACAAAGGACTATGCCCTATAGGCTGGTCCATTGTCTGTTTTCAGCTGCTGTGGTTTTCCCCATGCAGCCCAGGCTTCTAAGCAATGCCCTACGACATTGCGAGCCTTTTCTCCACTCATAGGTGTAGCATGTATGATACCTGAGCAGGTATCCACAGATACATGAATATATTTTAAGGTTCCAAATTCTGAAATGTGGGTAACGTCCATTTGCCAGATTTTGAGTGGCATCAACCCTCTAGGGTTCACTCCCACACTGGGAGGATGATGATGAATAACACACTGAGGACAGTCCAAAACTACTTGGCTAGCATCTGCTCTAGACAAATGGAATTTCTGCTGTAGAGTTTTTGCATTTACATGAAATAATTGGTGAAACTGTCTGGCTTGGTCTAGGAATGAGCTCCAAAAAATGCATTCCATCCTTGTCCATTGATCAACTTTATCATTACCCTCACTTAATGGTCCAGGTAATCCTGTATGTGCTCTGATATGTTGAATATAAAAACACCTTTTTCTCTGCCAGATTAAAACTTGTAACTCTTGTAATAAGGCACATACAGTACTACTATTCTTAATAGGACCAGCTAATTCTAATACTTTCACTGCATTGACCACATAAACTGAATCTGAAATCAAATTGAATGCAAATTGACATCTTTTAAACACCTCAATCACTATTTTCAATTCTACTATTTGGGGTGAGCCCGGTTGAAATTGACATAACACGGGTGAAGGGGCTGATAGGTTAATATAAGTTAGATTTAGTGAATACCTAAGTTTCTGATACAGTCTCTTATTTCGGGGCATGAAGATCAACTGCTGTGAGCAATTAGCTTATCAGCTTATGGATGAAGTCAGGTGAAATGAGGGGAGTCTCTTTGGACTGAAAAACAAGGTTGAAGCCAGGTGAAACAAGGAAAGACTTTATGACCTGGCATTGCTTTCAACTGCTAAGTGGGCAGAGCCCAAATTAAGCTGAAGCAGGTGGAACAAGGAGTGATCCTATTTAAGGACAAGTGGATGACGCCAGAGAGGCGCGTGCGTGCTAAGGGCCCCCGATATGAGAGAGCTCCGAGAGTCCTGCTGGAGAAAGTTCTGGTAGACCAATGGCCAGATCTCCCTGAGGCAGAAGGAAGCTGGTGAGCAGAGAAAGCCTCGGCAAGACAGCAAAAGGCCAAGGACTAAACCCTGTGGCTCAGCTTTTGCCTAGAGGGGTTTGACCTGTCCGAACAGTGGCCTGAACGGAACTGTGGCCAGCTTTAAAGACTGAGGTAGAACGGCAGAGTTGCTGATACGAAGGAAGTAAGGTGGCCTACAGACGCTGAGGTCTCCCAGAGAGAAGAAAGCCTCAAGCCTTATTTAAAGTGAGACTTCGATAGCAAATTTACCCTGACGAACCTGCATCTGAGCTATTCCAGAAAAAGGACTGCTAAGTGCATTAAAGAGTATACCCCCGAGACTGGTTTCCTGACGACTGAGGACCTGCCCCAGAGACTGTATCATTCTAAAAGGGTATGAAAGTAGTTGTTATGATTATCAATAGGTTTAGTGGATAGGTTAAAGGGGTTGTAGGAATTTATAGGTTTAATAGTTAAGAAATTAATGGTGTTTGTTATAAGTGAATTTAGTAATAAATAAATAAGAGTTAAATAAATAATAATTTAAAAGTTCGGTTTCACACGGGCTCTTGTCTTTCTATCAAATAGGCTCCACAGCCTGTCTTTGAGCCATCAGTAAATACATTTGGTGACCCTTGAAGTGGTACTGCTGAAGTAACCTTAGGGAATATCACTGGGTGCTCCTTAAAAAAATGATAGCAATGGATGTTTAGGATAATGGTTATCAATCACTCCTTCAAAGCTACATTGCAATATTGCCCAGTCATCTACAGTGCCACACAAAATCTTAATTTGATAACTGGAATAAGGCACTATTATACTGGCAGGAGCAACTGCAAATGACTGCAAGCATTGTTGGATACCATTCAAGGCTAAAGCAGCAAGTGCAGTGGGATAATGTTCAATGGATTTTTTCGGAGAAATCTTTGAATAGGTCCATAATAATGGTCCATCCTGCCATAACAATCCTGTAGGTTGACCATAGGTGGCAAATATGCACAATGCAATGGGCGGTCCTTCCTGCCATCTCTTTAGGAAGGCACTCTGTAACCTTTCTTCCACTTTACATAAAGCTTTTCTTGCTTCTTCTGTTAATTACCTAGGAGAATTAAATGCTGAGTCACCTTTAAAAATATCATATAGGGGTCTTATTTCATAATTTGGTAGCTTTAAATAGCCTCTTACCCAATTGATATCTCCTAACAACCTTTGAAAATCATTTAAAGTCTTTAAATTATCTTTTCTTATCTTAATCTTTTGAGGTATTATCTTTTCAGGTCCAACCTTCGCTCCTAAATAATCAACCACATTTTCCTTTTGAACCTTATCAGGAGCAATAAACAACCTTTTCTTTTTTAATAATTGAACTAATTCTTCATAGGCCCGATCTAACATTTGTTCACTCTTAGCTGCCAGTAAGATATCATCCATATAATGAACACATCTCAAATCTGGAAAATTCTTTCTCAAGGGAGCAATGGCTTCCCCCACATACAGTTGGCACATAGTAGGGCTGTTTGCCATGCCCTGGGGTAATACTACCCATTCAAACCTCTGATCAGGTTCTTCATGGTTACAGGATGGAACAGTAGATGCAAATCTCTCACTATCTTTGGCACACAAAGGGATGGAGAAAAAACAATCTCTTATATCTATAACTATAATGGGCCATGAGGCTGGCAAAGATGATAAAAGTGGCAAACCGCGTTGCACTGGGCCCATGATCTGCATTTGTTGATTTATGGCACGCAGGTCATGCAATAATCTCCATTTTCCAGATTTCTTTTTAACGACAAAGATAGGTGTATTCCAGGGAGATACAGATGGTTTTATATGCTTTAAAGACATCTGTTCATCCACCAAATCTTTGGCTGCATTCAATTTTACAGCGGAAAGTGGCCACTGAGGAACCCATACTGGATCCTCCGTCTTCCAAGTTATGGGAATGCCCTCCTCAGTGGCCCCTAGGAAAAACCCAGGCCCTGTCTCTTTTGTCTTTGCTGCATAGATATGGGACTCTTTCGTCCCTGCAAATATTTTCCTATTCCAAAGCCTGGAGCATATCCCATATCTTGCATCATACGTTGGGCTGAATCAGAATAGTCATTACTCAATTTAAATCCCATATCCTTTAAAAGGTCTCTTCCCCAAAGGGAGATAGGGAGCTCAAGTACATATGGCTGCATTTCTCCTGAGTGGTTCTCTTGGTCCTGCCACTTTAATAACCTTGCACTCATATCTGGAGTCTTAGCATAACCCAGGCCTTGAAGTGTTTGAGAAGAGGCTTGTACGGGCCAACCTGAAGGCCAGTCTTTCTTTGCTATGATACTCCTATCAGCCCCAGTATCCAAAAGGCCCAGGATCTTTTTACCATCAACTTTTAACTCCAAGACGGGGCGTTGGTCCAAATCCAGGGAGAGAAAAGTCAAATCCGTGCCCGTGGACCCAAAACCATCTTTTCCTCTCTCTCTATCCTTTGCTGCATAGCGGTCATGAAGCTCGGCAACATGATCAATTGAGCAATTCTATCTCCAGGAGAGATAGCCGTTATACCATGGGGGGAGGCTACCATAATCTTAACCACTCCTGTATAATCTGGATCTATAACTCCAGGATGGACAATAAGTCCTCTCAAGGCTGATGATGACCTCCCTAACAACAAACCAACTGTACCAGGTTCAAGGGGTCCTTTAAAATCTGTTTCAATTAACTGGACCCCCATTTGGGGTGTTAATACGAGTCTGGTGGTGGAGCAGAGGTCTAATCCTGCTGAGCCTGCAGTGGCTCTCCGTGGTCTCTCAGATGGCGGAGGGTTGGCCATCTCTCTTGATTCTGTTCTTTGTCCTGATTCTCTACTGCCCCATATATTTGTGGGCCCTGAGGTCGTGGGCCCCGCTGTCCGTTTTTTGGACGAGCGCCACCATAACCTTGAGTTAAAGGCTGGCCATGGATGTCTATCACGGAACGGCATTCATTAGCCCAATGGTTCCCTTTTTTACATTTTGGGCATAACCCCGGCCGCCTGGGGCGTTGTACACTTCCTTTACTTTCTGTACTCCTTCCCCTGGGGCACTGTCTTTTAAAGTGTCCCATCTTGCCACACTTAAAACAAACTCCTGAACTTCCTCCACCTTTTCTGGCCAACTGTATTACTGCAGCAGCAAGACCAGCATTAGTTAACGGCCCTCCAAGCTCTCTACACACTTTCATCCAGGCTTCTAGGCCTTTGTTCTTATAAGGGGTGATAGCGGCTCTACATTCTTTGGTACATTGCTCATAGACCAACTGTTTTATTAGTGGCAAAGCAGCATCCGGGTCACCAAATATCTTCCCTGCTGCTTCCACCATTCGTGCCACAATATCTGAAAAGGGCTCCATGGGGCCCTGTAGAATCTTAGTTAAGTTCCCACTCACCTCCCCTTTATTAGGAAGAGATCTCCAAGCCTTGATAGCTATCTTGTTTATTTGCTCATAAATCTGAATAGGATATCCTATCTGCTGGTTGGCAAATCTCCCCTGCCCAAGCAGCATATCTCTATCCCAGGCTGGATTTCCATCTCTCTGATATTGGCTGCTTGCTCAGTGGCATACTCAATCAAGAAAGCTTTCCAGTCTAAGTATTGCCCTGGACTTAAGCAGGCGCGGACCAGGCCACTCCAATCACTCGGAGTCATACAATGTCTGCTTAAAGCTTCCACTTGAGCCATTGTAAAAGAAGCAGTAGTACCATAGGTACGAACCGACTCTGCAAGAGATTTTACCACCTTAAAATCAAGCGGTTCCTCGTACCTGTTCCCTTGTGGGTCTTGGTATACCGGATAGGCAAACTGTAATTCTGTTCTTACTTGTGTCCACATCCCCGGGCAGAAAGATCTCCCTACTTTCAGTGACTGAACAGGCTGATCTATCTGAGTGGCTTCTGGATATGGAGGAGGAGTTTAAAGGCGCCGCGGCAACAGCTTTACTTACACCAGCCACCGCCAGCGTGGCTGAAGGCACTGTAGCAACGGCTCCACCCACACCGACTGCCGCCGACATGTCCTTTTCTTTTACCCTTTTCTTTTCCTTTTTTCTAATAACAGTCCTCTCCAACTGTTCTATTAGAGCATGTAGCTCTCCTTCAGCATCCGTGCTCTCTGAGTCCTCAAAATCTCTAAAATCTCTAAAATCTCTAAGATCGGGATAGAGAGGAACTTTCTTTTTGCCTCCCTTTTCACTGTCTGCCTGCTCAAATCTTTCGCCTTTGTTACTTTCCTTTTCACTGTCTACCTGCTCAGATCTTTCCCCTTGCAGCAGTTCCAAGGCTGATTCTCCCTCTTTGATTGCATTACAACATCTCTGATCTTCTAAACAACTCCTCACCATTTTCCAAATCGGTCTTACTCCATGCTTCAGAGTCCCTTGCTCCTAAGCAAAATCCAAGTCCCTGCCTAATTTGTCCCAGCAGGATACCGTAAGCTTCCCGGACACCGCAAACCACGGAGCCACGGAATCCCATTCATTCAAAAATCTTTCTAGGGTAGACTTCTTAATCTTCAAATTTCTAGCTAAAAGTAGCTCCTGAAGAGCCAGAAAAATTGGGTGTGACTCAGACAATCCCATGTTAAAAATTTACTTTCGGTTCGCAGTTTCCCCGCGAAACTGTACCTTTTGTTCGCTATCTCTGCGAATCTTTACCGTATTTTCGCTATTATCCGCGAATCTTTACTTTGTGTTTGCTATCTCCGTGAAACTTTATTGTCCTGATTTATCCCAGGAACTTACCAGCGCTGCCCCTGACTGCAGTTCTGAGTCTTTTCTGGGTCCCCGTACGGGCCACCACTTGTCGCGTCCCCCTCGACCAGCAAGGATGACGCAACTCACAAAAGCTCTTCTCCAGCAGTTTATTCAGGTCCCTTGAAAACAGTCTTCTGAAATCCGAATGCCCGGGCAGACCCAACCCACAGGCTAAATACTAAATGAACAGCCAATCAAGTAAAGCCACGTGGTGCTATCTTAGAGGCCCACGTATGCGGAAGCAAGCCAAATCAGCGGTCTAAGCAAGCCAGATCAGCGGTCTTAGCCAAATATGGACTTGTTTGTCACTGAGAGCGCTCACCGTCGGGCTGGTGGGAGGCGGAAACCGGCGCCATCTTTAGGGCGCGGCACATTGCAGCTCTCTACAAAGTACTACTTAAACAATGTGTAAATCCCTTCCTTTCCTCCTTGAGGATCCTCATTTTCATGCTGTGATTCAGCACACACTTCTTTTTCTGCTTGGTCCTCAAACAAATGAGTGAGCAATTTGTCTAGTTCATCTCAAAGATCAAGATCCCTCTGACTCAGCTGCCCATTTATGATCAGGATGGCACTACTGATAAAATTATGTACTCAGTACAAATATTAAAGCAAATAGTATAATCAGAAACTATATTCCAAGCATCCATTATGATAAGCAACATAAATGTTACCTATTAGGAAAAGTGATCTAAAAAGTAATTTCACAATGCAATATATCACAATAAATTTTGACATAGAATACAAACCTGGTATGCCTTTATTAGAATAACTTTTCTATAGAAACAATTCTCATACAACCTTCCCCTAAAACTACTATTTCTGAATACAACTAGAATTAAAGCTTGAGTCAGTTCAGTTTGCTACTTAAATTTCAGTAAACTTTTGAGCATTTTTAATTTTTTTATTACTATAATGTATATTTATTACATCAATTTAAATCTCCATCATAGTGCCCTCTACCCACCCCTGCCTTTTCCACCCTCCCACCCATTTCTCCCTCTCCCACACATCCCACTCTTCTGATGTGTGGTGTTCTTACATATCAGCCCCTTTCAGTTCAACAGTCATATGAGGGCTAAGAGCTTCCTCTTGCACTGGGGGCCTACATGCTAGCACCTCTAGAACAATTTGTCTCCTTGATATTTAACAAAGTCTATGTTCACTAAACTTTTTACCTATACTGAACCCTCTATCTCTAAGATTTTGGGTCTCTGCTGATTTTATAATTGTGTTGTTTTACAGGAAAGTAATATGCATATTTTCATAAGACACTATAATAAATGGATGCATTCTAATTCAGAGACAAAAGTCACCAATTCTGAGGCTGCATAGTTTACATTCTAATAAGTCAAGGCATAAAGGGCCTGGAAGAAACTTATTTGCTCTCAACATACTTGTTGCCATGATCAATATATGCAAGGCATCCTTAAAATTTATAAGTAGGGCTCTGCATAGTGGCTAGACAATGGGAGTATAACTCTCATTAATGCGTGATGTATGTGCTTATAAAAGAATACAGGATCATACTCCTTTACTCCTATTATCAACTGAACGGGCAGTGAAAAAACAGATATTCATGGGGAATCAGGTACTTATTAAACACCAAATCTGTCACTACCTTAATCTTGGATGCAAGAGCTATGGGAATTTGTTTGTTTTCCATGAGCTGCACTCAGAAATACTACAACAGCACAAAAAATAACACTGGGTTTACATATAAAAATGAAAGCACAAACATTCCATAAATAGCTTTTCAAATATCTCTATTAGTTCATGAGCTATGCTTATAGACAATCACTATGTATCCTCATTTAGCTTCTTTCATTGAATATCTGCATGTCTTCATAATGTTTTGTGCAGTAAGTTCAGCAGTCACTGCATTTAGAAGCAACTCTCTTGTGGGATGATCTCATTTTGACTAATTTGAACTACAAAGAACTTATGCCCAATTAAAGTCATATTCGGATGTTCCAAGGAGATATGAATGTGGAGAGGATGTTATTTAGCTCAGTACTTCATGTTACTTGCTTTGATCAATAAAGTGAGTGCAGATGTACCTCATGTGCTTGTGGGCTTCAGCTTTAAGAGCTAACACTTCATTTACCATCTTCTCATTTTTCTCCTGACTCCTCCAATGTTAAAATGCAATCACCATCAGCCTGGAAAGGAGCCCATCTGGTGACATGTGATATAACACACCTCATCAAGAAGACAAAGACAGTCTCGTTTCAAGAATCTAAGATTTTCATTTCCACAGAATCACTGGGACTCTCATGACTAGCACAAATCTTAGTTTTAGATCAGGTTCTTTAACTAATGTCTCTAACAGTCTATAGGAGAGATGTTCAATAACAATGAAATATTTGTTAGAAACTAGAAGGATATAAGTATTTAGAAAAACTATTATTGGTGCTTGAAAACTGAAAAGAGATTTTTGTATCTAAAATTGCTGAGGTAGTGGGAAAAAGTAAAATTAAACAAAGAGCAAACTGAGCAGTAAGGGCTTGGTGTTTTCCTATTGTTCCTGGATGGATAATGAATTCAGAAACAATAGACTGTTTTTCAAACTAATGGAAACAGAATTCAGAGGCTGATAGCTTTCTGGGTTGATAGTTAAAGGAACTCACATTTAAATATATAGCATAGAACTTACAAATATGTTGAATTATTTTCAACCCAGAATTCAAGATACAGGGGTGTAGTTATATCAGTAATTATGAAACATCTTGATGGGTATGGATATTTCTCTGGGAAATAGACCTAGAAAAGAGAGCTTAATCATTTATTTCTACTGGTTGAGACAAAGGCTTAGATTCCTGGTTTGGATGGTCCCTTACAGGCCCAAGTAAAAAGCGCTTAGTCTAATCACTGCAAGTATTTTTGTAGAAGGTAGAAGCCTTAGAAATTGGCATCTACCTGGTGGAACTGGGTCATTTGAGTATGTGGGCTTAACATAGATTTTCCTGGTCCTGCATCATTTCCTAAACCTCTGCCTCTTATGGTCCATGAATTAAAGGAGTTTCTCTGTCTCATCCGCACTATCATGAGGATGTTAGCCCTAGAACATGGGACTAAACCATCATGGACTGAACATCTGAAACTCGGAACCAATTTATCTTTTTTCTAATTTAGATGACTTCTTTTACACATTTTGTTTTAGTGACTAAAATAACCAACATATTACTTTAATTGAATGTTGGGAAGTGGCATAGCTCAAAATAATCATTAGCATAATTAATGACATGAGTCTTTCATGGAAATCAAATTAATTGTCAAATAATGTTTGAGACGGTGTAGTCCAACAAACATGGATCCATACTAAAATAATTGTTTAAAATTTGTATTAAAGCTTCTGAGCACTAGACTCTGTGAATTCCAAGCAGGCAAATGGATAACATAAAACTAATCCAAATGCTATCAACATTTTAAACTTCTTATTGACAATTTGTCCTCGGAAGCCATCAATCAACTTTAATTACATATAAATTAAGTTTTACACAAAATTCTTCATTGTTATTTCAATTAAAAAATATTTTCTCATCTGGTGGTTTTTGAGCATTCTAGATTTTCTCTAATATCTGGAACAAGAAAGTGATTATATGTTTTTCTCTCTTGTTATTTTTTTTTACCATAACTTACGAAACATTAAACTCATTGTAAGTGTAGATTCAAAATTTTCCAGAATTGGCATCGTTTTATTTTTGCATTTTTAAATGAAATATAATGCTGTATAAAGTGCTTAAAACATATTTCAAAGTAAAAACTTTATGGGCAATATATAAACAGTCTTTCAAAGTTTTAATATTGAATAAAATAATTCCTCCTATTTTCTGGTTCTTCCCTACCAGATAACATAGCTTCTCTCCCAACCATGCTAAATTTAGCAGCAAGTACATTAAAGTATTTTAAGGAGGACATTTACATAAATATACTCACAATGAAAAGTTGAATATGCTGTTTCATGTTGCTAAGACTGACTGAATTGGTGTGTGAGCTCAACTTGCCTTCACAGTGATAGATAAAATAAGGAAACAAAAGACAATGGGAGGGAAGAAAACATAAGACTCCCTACTACATTGTGTATAAAACCAACTAAATCTGACAACACAGTGAAGGCTATTTGAGCACAGGAAAGCAATTTTGTAAACGAAGTAGAAATTGATGAGGGAGTAACCATCAAAGAAAAGAAAACCAAGAAATGGGTTTTGATTTTAAATATAAAGATGTCTATTCAGACTGAATTCTGAAAGTTCAGAAAACAAGAAAGCTAAGTGTTAAGTGTGTGTTTTTACACCAAAATAATGGTATGAAACCCATCAACATTAAATGGTACAATTTTTCATAGGTCTGTAGCTCTCTGAAACAATAACTTAGAACAATACCTTTTATGTCACATTCAGGTAAAATCTGAGGTGTTTGTTAAAATAATTATGAGCAATTTATCAAACAATGACTTAGTCAAACATAGTCTTGAAAATAAATTTCAAAAGTACTGTCAAGAGTTCAAAACAAGCATTAAAAAGACTAAGGGGAAAAATCATTACAAGTGACAAAAATCAGTTGAGTTGAAGTGAAATGAAAACTATGCCGGGATCATTGCCTGCTGTGTTTTTCCTATGAATCAAATGCATTGTTTGTAATATAGTTATTATAAGGTTAAACATGATAAAAGTTAGTCTCAGGTATGTTACTTTAAGTTATCCATCACTTTTCAATTTAATTTTTATCATATGATAATAAAATCATGAAAGAACTATGCAGGGAGGAGAAAAAAAAAAGATCAACTAGACACTTACCTGTTCTTAGGGTACTAAGGTCATTGCTATTAGACACCTGGAGTTAGCGGGTAATGAAGTTGTACTCGAACCCCTGGGGCTGGTGCACAGCAGCAGTAGCAAAAGACAACCATCAGATGACAAGGCATGAAAAATGATTTTAGAAGAGTTTGACAAAATGTCTTAGATCAGGTCTAAGTACAGGGCAAGTACACAGCTAGAAACCAACTGGCCCGCAGTTTCCGGGGTGAGTGGTACAGACACTGAACAGCTGAGTCTTCGGTTGCTGATCCTAGTGCAAATGTTATGTTTGTTTGAGGGCTTTTCTGGGACTTTAGATTCATAGTTTTTCAGCCAGATCAGCGCTATGTTGTACTTGTACCAAAATGCAGTTAGAATGTGTGTGTGCTTGAGAAGGTTATAGGAAGGTACAGCAGTATATCTACTGCAAAGGAATGAAGACAGAATGAGATGGCCCTTCTAGCCAGAAAATTAAAGGATATCAAGGTAAATAATACACAAAGATTATCAAGGTGAAGGGCAGATCAGGGAAATATAAAATACAACAAAAGGCCAAGAATGATAATTGGTCACATAAAATATAGCTTGTCTTCAGATGTTCTTTATTCATTTGAGAATTCATTATTTTTGCTTTCTGTTTGTTCAGAAAGTGACCCAAAGACATAAGAGGAAGAGAAGTAAAGAAAGCCTTCTTTGAAAGTCTGTTCTATCTCAGGAAGTTATCCTGACTCATACGAGCAGACTGTGAGAATTTTTAAGTTTTTCATCCTCTGTTCTTTCTTTTTGTTTCTTTTTTTTAATTCTTTTTATGTTCAAATGTCTATTGAGTCTTTCCTCTCTGCCAGGCATTACAGTGGGAACTAAAGATGAAATAGCCTAGAAGGGAAGCATCTTGCTCTCTTTATGCAATTGTGAAAAAGAAAAGTCGGGAGGAATTTTCAATAAAATGTCATAGCTAGAATGTTAAAGGGTGTTGAGTTGCAACAGGAAAAGGGCAAAATGTACATCTGTCCTAAGTTAAACAGTATCCTTCACAAATTTATGTATCTTTGGAGTTTCTGGAATATATTATATTTCATTTTGTTTTTGGTTTATTGACTCAGAGTCTTAAGAAAAATGGACTGTCCACAAAATCCTACTCACCCGACCTCCACCCAAGTGAAATTGTATAGAGTAGGTGTGCTCTGTTGGAATCAGGATTTTTGAAGCTGGAAGTAGCCAGCAGGAGTATGGAGAGAGGCATCAGATGTCTTCTTCCTAGGGCTGTTAGTGAGATCATGGTTGAATTGAAGTTTACATTTGAAAAATGGTCTAAATAAATGGAAGCAACCATCTCACTTGAAAGAACTCTATTGTGTTATATTTTTAAGTATGGCTCTAAGAAACACACAGGGAGTAATTACAACCTGAGAAAAACTGAAGTAAATGGTTGTTGAAGGAAAGGAAGCTACCTGAATAAATAATATTAAACAAAACATGTAAAAGTCCAGAATAAAAGGAATCTTTCTATTTAAAAACTAATTATTATAAGATGAAATGTTGATATGGGTGAAAAGGAGTTTACCTATGGAGAAATGTATGAAAGGAATATTTGAGATATTTCTAAAGAAGTATATAGACATAATGTTTTTCTTTGAAGGGAATAGGCAACCATCTTTTTTCTTTTCTTTTCTTTTCTTTTTTTTATCTGAGAAAGAAACCAACAAGTACTATCTTGAGAGTAGTTTGAGAAATTCAATGGTAAAGCCTTGCATTCTTCTCAATCACATGAACAAATGACAACAAATCCTATGGAAGAAATATCAAAATTAAACCCAAATGAGAGTCACTGTGTGAATTAAGAGTCATGGACTTATGGGAAGGACATTTATGAAAGAAAAATTTTACACTTCAGCCTCCTATGGTTTGAATAAATAAATACTAAAGCTCATTTCTCTATATTGGGAGTGTGTGGTCTTTTATATGTGAACTATTACTGTATAAAGCATATCAATGGGGCTACGTGGGAGAACTGATAGTCTTGCCCACATCTAGTTTGCTCTCACTGCTTTCTGTGTGCTGTTGAGATGTGACTTACTACTCCTCCCTTCATGCCTTCTTTATCACTGAGCTCTATTATCCTCTGGAACTGTAAGCCAAAATAAACTCATAAGTTTATTTTAATTATGATTTTATAATTACAGCATCAGAAATTCAACTAGTACAGTATCTTAGATATGTTCCCTGTTTCTGTGATAAAATAACCTGACAAAACCAATTTAAGATTCAATGGTACAGTCCATCCTGGAGGGAAGTCATGACAGTAGGAACTTAAAGCAGCTGATCACATTCATGGTCAAGAAGAGGGTGAGGTATGCTGGTGCTCAACTTGCTTCCTATTTTAATGCAGTCTAGAATACATACCCAGGGATGATTTGCCCACATACAGCATGGTCTTCCCATCACAAACAACCTAATTAAGATACTCTCTTATGGACAGGAACAGAGGCTAACCTAACAAAAGCACGACCTCACAGGTATGCCCAAAGGCATGATTCTAGATCCTGTATGGTTGACAATCAACAATAACCTACAGGATTGGTAATAATTAGAATGTAGAAAAAGGAAAATGAAATAAAGGATAAATACCTTTTTGCACAATTGCATGCATAAATAATCATGTGAGGGAGATATAATTTCACGTTTGGATATAAATAACTGAGAAATGCATATATATTCTAATGAGCCACTGAATGGGAGAATCTGAAGGCCAAAAGGAAGATATTGATGAAATGGTGTTAAAAGGAAAAGTTGATGAGGTAAATAATCAGAATTTTATTGTAAAAATTATAATAAAAAGTAGAAAGTGGTAGAAGTGATAATGATTTAAATGGAAGACAGATTAGCAACATGAAATATATAGAAATTATTTGTTATTGGTGGCAAGAAACTTGTTTATAGAACAGAGAAAACTTCTTGAAGACAAGTCCTGAAATGTCATATCTGATATTAGGGAAAATCTGAACACATATGTGTGATAATAGAGGAGACAAGAAAGGATGGAAAACTATAAGGAAATCTGAGTGATAGTCAGAAAATTTAAGAATAATAAAATGTGTTTCTTCCTATAGTAATCCTGAGTTGTTAGCTCCAACAACAAAATGTTACTTGTACTTTCAGTGTTTGCTAAATATAGAAAATTTGACAGGGATTATCATGAATATTTTATCTTATACACAGTCAAAGCTGTCCCATGTTTTTCTATATCTTTCTCTTTATTTATTACCTCTAATAGTGGAGGTGAAAGACTACATTGAATAAGTGGATTGAGGACAATGGTACAAAGAGAGGTACTCAAGTAATTAGAATGTAGTGGATTTTCTTTTTTTTTTTATATATATTTTTTTTATTTCTTCAAGTTACATCTCAATCACAATCCCTTCCCTACTCCCTCTCCCTGTCCCACCCTTCAACCCTCTTCCCCTCAACAGCTCCCCCTTTCAGTCCAACAAATGGTTCCTTCTCTTATAGCAGTAAATACTATACATAACAACAGAAATAAATACGCTACATTTATGAGAATTAAATGGCCCAGCATACATTCCCAATGTCCAGTCCATACATATTTGGTCCCTGACTTTAGCATTCTACCATCTAACCATCTCCATGAGTTTAAAGTTCTGTATCTGACTCAGCTTTCATACTAACTTGCATCACAATTTTAAAAACATCTTCTTAGATTCAGAACACCCTCTTGATTCCTAAACAACTCAAAATTTAACTATGAAACTCTAGCTATCTATTCTTCAACCAACTCAGAGACCTGAGAGGGATAAATATATCTGATTATGTGGGAAGTGCAGGGCCTGCATCATCCAAAACTAAGAAATGACATATCAGTGGCTGCCTGGACAGTTTCCGTTTTCTCTCCATATGTTACAGCATCAATCTTCAGCCTTTTGGTCCCATTTCTCTGACAGACATTGATTGTAGAGTAGGAATTATGAAGGACTTACCTACCCAGTCTTGGCAGAGCTAGGCTGTCGACTTCCCTGCTACCAAGTTTTGTCCTTTTCGGACAGCATTCTGTCTACAGTTGAAGCAAGGGGTTTTTCATGCCAAGAGATAGGCTTGCCACTAATTCAAACATCTCACACTGGAGATTCTTCGATGTTCATCTGTAGAGAGCTGCGAAGTGCCGCGCCCTAAAGATGGCGCTGGTCTCCGCCTTCCACCATCCCGATGGTGAGCGCTCTCTATGATAATAAGTTCATATTTGGCATAGACTGCTGATCTGGCTTGTTTCCACATACATGGACCTCTAAGATAGCACCACTTGGCTTTACTTGACTGGCTGTTCATTTAGTATTTAGCCTGTGGGTTGGGTCTGCCCCATTATTTGGAATTCAGAAGACTGTTTTCAAGGGACCTGAATAAACTGCTGGAGAAGAGTTTTGTGAGTTGCGTCATTCCTTGCTGGACAAGGGGGGAACGCGACAAAGTGGTGGCCCGTACGGGGAACCAGAAAAGACTCAGAACTCCTGCAGTCAGGGGCAATGCGTTGGTAAGTTCCTGGGATAAATCAGGACAATAAAGTTTCACGGAGATAGTGAACACAAAGTAAAGTTTCGCGGAGATTGCGAACAAAAGGTAAAGTTTCGCGGAGATTGTGAACAAAAGGTAAAGTTTCGCGGGAAGTTGCGAACTATAAGGTCTCTGGGAGGGAGCAATAAGGACCTCGGTAAAGAGGCAATAAAGTCTCCGGGAGAGAGCAATAAGGACCTCGGTAAAGAGGCAATAAGGTCTCCGGGAGGGAGCAATAAAGTTCCGTGATTCGGACGAGTAGAAGACACAACTGGCAGAGCAAGGTGAGGAAAGCAGAGAGTGCCTCACAGAAATGGAGCGCTTGGTCAAATCTGGGAAAGATACTTTGGAAGAGGATAGCTCAGAGTCTAAAGAGGAACTTAAAAGGTTAACAAAGAAAATGGAGAAGTCATCTTTGAGGAAGAGTTCTGACTGTACCCGGATAGAGCCCTCAGGTCCAGGGCCGCCTGTGATGGCCCCGCCTTCATATAATGAGACTTCCCCTCTGAGTGATCCTAGTGGGCGGTCATTCTGTCCAAATGTCTGGAGGGAAGTGAGACATGAGCTGTACTATCCTGTCTTTCAGGATGGAGGGGAAAGATCTGAGCAGGTAGACAGTGAAAAGGAAAGTAACAAAGGTGAAAGATTGGTCAGTGGCAGCCGGTGTGGGAGGAGCTGTGGAGCTGTTGCCATGGCGCCTGACACGTCAGAGGCAGTCGGAGTGGGCGGAGTCGTTGTTACAGCGCGTTCAGCCACGCTGGCGGCAGCTGGTGTAAACAAAGCCGTTGCCAAGGCGCCTTCAACTCCTCCCCCATATCCAGAAGCCTCTCAGACAGAGCAGCCAGTTCAGTCCCTGAAAGTAGGGAGATCTTTCTGCCCGGGGATGTGGACACAAGTAAGAACAGAATAGAACATTATCCCACTACACTTGCTGCTTTAGCCTTGAATGGTATCCAACAATGCTTGCAGTCATTTGCAGTTGCTCCTGCCAGTATAATAGTGCCTTATTCCAGTTATCAAAATAAGATTTTGTGTGGCACTGTAGATGACTGGGCAATACTGCAATGTAGCTTTGAAGGAGTGATTGATAACCATTATCCTAAACATCCATTGCTATTATTTTTTAAGGAGCACCCAGTGATATTCCCTAAGGTTACTTCAGCAGTACCACTTCAAGGGTCACCAAATGTGTTTACTGATGGCTCAAAGACAGGCTGTGGAGCCTATTTGATAGAAAGACAAGAGCCCGTGTTATGTCAATTTCAACCGGGCTCCCCCCAAATAGTAGAATTGAAAATAGTAATTAAGGTGTTTAAAAAATGTCAATTTGCATTCAATTTGATTTCAGATTCAGTTTATGTGGTCAACGCAGTGAAAGTATTAGAATTAGCAGGTCCTTTTAAGAATAGTAGTACTGTATGTGCCTTATTACAAGAGTTACAAGTATTAATCTGGCAGAGAAAAAGATGTTTTTATAGTCAACATATCAGAGCACATACAGGATTACCTGGACCATTAAGTGAAGGTAATAATAAAGTTGATCAATGGACCAGGATGGAATGCATTTTTTGGAGCTCATTCCTGGATCAAGCCAGACAGTTTCACCAATTATTTCATGTAAATGCAAAAACTCTACAGCAGAAATTCCATTTGTCTAGAGCAGATGCTAGACAAGTAGTTTTGGACTGTCCTCAGTGTGTGATTCATCATCATCCTCCCAGTGTGGGAGTGAACCCTAGAGGGTTGTTGCCACTCGAAATCTGGCAAATGGACGTTACCCACATTTCAGAGTTTGGAACCTTAAAATATATTCATGTATCTGTGGATACCTGCTCAGGTATCATACATGCTATACCTATGAGTGGAGAAAAGGCTCGCAATGTCATAGGACATTGCTTAGAAGCCTGGGCTGCATGGGGAAAACCACAACAGCTAAAAATGGACAATGGAACAGCCTATACACCACAGTCCTTTGTCTCCTTCTGTAATCAGATGGAGGTACAGCTTAATCATGGATTACCATACAATCCTCAAGGACAAGGAATTGTGGAGCGTGCTCATCGCACCTTGAAAGAATGCTTGCAAAAACAAAAAGGGGGAATAGGCCAAGGCCGTACCCCCAAGGAGAGAATGTCTTCCGTACCCCCAAGGAGAGAATGTCTTCCGTACCCCCAAGGAAAGAATGTCTTTAGCCTTATTTACTTTAAACTTTTTCAATTTGGATGCTCAAGG
>CAJQZJ010032749.1:0-11336 GCA_907164525.1 Lophiomys imhausi
CTAGAATAACTAATATTACAATATATAACCACCACATCCTATATTAATATTAATATTCCCACATCACACATCATACGACCTGTCCGAAGACCTTGGCTCTCCTGTTCCCCTGCGTCGATGTTCAGGGCAAAGCCCCAGTTCTAGTCTCAGTTCAAGGCCTGAGTGAATGGGCAAGGGATAGAGAGAGAGGACTCAGCACAAGGTCTGAGGAAGGGGAGTAGACCTAAGATAGAGACAGAGGCAGGAAGTCAGTGACAAGACTGATCGCCACTTACTGCTTGTCTCCTTTGGTTTCTTATACTTTCATTTCAGCTTAATTAACATATCTCTATGTCACCCGCATATGGCGGCACTTACTAGCTTCTTATCTAGCTCCTACAGCTGGGCCTCAGCTGGGCTGTGGCTGACAGCTTCTTACGGGCTCCTTACGCATAGGGCGGCACTCACTATCTAGCTCCTACAGCTGGGCCTGAGCTGGGCTGTGGCTGACAGCTTATTGCAGCTAAACGAGAAGCTATTATTTATAATCCAATACTTAAATTACTTACTAAACTTCCTGCAGCCATTCTTTATGGCTGCTTACAGGCTCCTTACAGTCCACCCCCTGACACCTGAAATATCTTCAACATAAAAGGTGTCACTAATTGGTCAGGCCGGCGCAACTTGCCATCCCACTTGGGTGTGCAAACCGGGGTTTACATAACTGACATCTGTCCTTGGTTGTATTAACTTATCAAATCTCCGTTTACAAATTTTATTATTTTTTGCTCTGATCCATTTAATACTGTATTCTAACCATGTCATATATGCTGAATATTCCTTTAGAAGGTCTATTATAAATGGTCTTACTAATATTCTACAACAAAAACTCTGTAACACCCTATCTGATTCCGGATGGATTCCGATCCATTTACTAGTATCTGATCCAGGCCATTTTCCATATGTCAAAAGATGTATGATTTCTTCAGTCATATAAGTATCACTTATCATAATTTTCATTTGATCATACATATATAAGCAAGGATTTCCTAAATAACAAGTTATTAAGCTAGGTAATACATGTAACATTCTATCTGTTTGTTTTTGTTCTTCAGTACCAGGTCCATGTAATACAAAATGAGTCATCAAATTTGGCAATAAGTCCATATCAGATGGCAGCAGTCCAAATTGTGGTATAAATTTTGTTGCTCCTTTTGATTGGCAAAAATAACATAGTTCTGGAAATGCATCTGATTCTTTCATAATTCCCAACTGTCCCCAGATGTCCTGTAAGGGTGGGAAATGTTTCGCATACATTTCTCTGATGCACTTCCTTACTCCATCTTGTTGTATTAATCCCAGTCTTCTCCTGGACGGGTCAATTCTCGGAGCCATAACTGTAATGAATAAGATTCTACAGATAATACAATGTTATTGTTACCATATGGTCTGGTTCTGGTATGAGTAATATCAATTAGATATCTACTCAATTTCTTATGACATAATCTATTTTGCATTCTTCTATTCCTTATATAATAATCCATCCAATTTGTATATGCATTGTATTCTTGTAACAATCTTCTTATATATGGTTTTTCTAAAAATTTATTACTTAAAGCTTGTAATGTAGCAGGAAAATATCTACCAGTCATAGCGTTTTTGCAATACCATTCACCTTCTAAAAATTTTATTGCTCCGTCAGTATCATGTCTTATCACATTTCTGCATAATTCATAATGTGGATATTTATCCTTAGACACATAGCATGACAATATGCTTGCAAGTACATGCAAGCATCTATCTATTGGGTGTCTTCCCTCATATTCTAACTTATGTTCTAAAAAATGAAGAATCAATTCAGGTAGTAATTCTATTTGCATTACCCCATACAAATATTTTGAAGTATATTTATTTTTGCAAAATTTACAATTTCTTACTATTACATTATTTACTATACCCATTTTTGACCATAAATCTGTTAGTGGTCCATATTTGTCATAGAAGATCGTCCTAAGCATTGTTTGGATTCCTCCTTTCTGAATGAGCCCAAAACGTCTTCCAGAGGGGTCTGTGGTCATTTTTCTTGTTTCTAAAAAACATAAGTATCTTCAAAGCAAAAGCTATTCCTATTGCACAACCTACCACAAATCCTATTTCTTTAAACCATTCCCACCATCCTGCTAATGGTGTACAAATAAAGTCTAATTGGAACAATCTAGCTGTCATGTCCCAAAAACTGCATTTCTTTATATTTTCTTCCCAGTCTTTATCAATAAGTGTACTGGTTCTTAAAATTCCAACTAGCTTATGAGTTTCTAAAACATGTCTATCTAGACTCTGTTGTGCTTCTTTAATTTTCTTATGAATACTCTCTAGCTGTTTTTCATTATATTCAGCTATCTGTTGCATTTCTTGTTGTGCTTTAATAAAAGTTTGGTAATGATCCTTTTCTAAATCTTCTAAAAGTTGGAAAGGTGTGGAATATAAATGAACTTCTTGTATAGATAATTGTGTCACCCTAGTTTCATTATTTGTAGTTAATAATGAACAATTATGCACCATCCAACATCCTTTTTTAATATTCCAAGTTGTTGTAGTATCATTAAAAAATTATCTATTTAAATTGGTGCATTGTATAGTCATTTCTATGTTTGTACATACTAACCATGTCCAATCACCCATATTATATAGTGTATCTGTCATTGTTGTTGGTGCTAACCTAGTTTGGGTTAATTTTGTAATTGGTACATGGGTGTATACATATGTGTTTTGTCCTAATGCTAAGGTATCATCTTGTGGTATGTAAGCTGGTGTGTTATTTACATTAATAAAGAGAAAATGGTCTATTGGTCTAACCCATGTATTTTTAATTACTGAAAATGGATCTAATTTTGTGTTCCATACTTGGGGTACAGGTTTAGTATGAAAACCTGTATAACCATTGTCTAGAAATACTTGTAAAGTATTCAGTGTGCATAGTCCTCCTTCACAATAACTATCTATTGCGGGGTCCATTAAAGTTTGATAAAGTGATGTTCTTCTGCCCATACCTGTTGTAAAAAATGTGTCTAACTCTCTTTCCATTTTTTGTGCTGCTAGCATATATTGTTGACACATAAGTAAGTTATGATTATTCATTATCTGCTCTTCTAAATATTTTCCTTGTGCTCCCCATTCTCGTTTCTGAATTTCCATTTCTGCTCTCATCTGTTGTGTTATTACATTTAAAGCATCAATAGATGCAGAAATAGATGATATGGCTTCTGAAGTTTGCCTATTAATATGTTTAATATTATTTAATTCTGCCTTAATTGGTTCTAGCATAGCTGCTGAAACTCCACCACCAAACAAACCTCCCATTATAGATCCAGCTAATGCTGCTCCTAATAATATACCTAATTGTAATGGTTTTCTTCCTATTTTTAAAGGTGAGGAGTATTGTAATCCTGAAAACCATGATGTTTCTTTGGAACAATACATCTTTGGTGGTGTTAGTACCTGTAGATCTATTTCTAGTCTAACTTTTCTTATTCTAGGAAATAAAATAACTTTAGCTGGTGTTTTTAAATCTGGTACTATCATAGGTGCAGATACTACCGTTGGATTTCCCGGAGGTGGGTATAAATAACCTTGTGGGAAATGAGCTGTATATAATTTATATTTTTTGTTTTTATGACTTATGCTTCCTCTGTCTATTAATTTTCCTTCATGTTCTTTCCTATCTGGCCAAAACTCATTAGACATTGGAAGATAATATACTTCATCCCAATCTACAGAAAATGTTTGGTTTAAGCCTTTGGGCTTATGTGCTAACCATTCTACTTGATGCCATGTTTCATATTGAGGATGTACATTCCACATCAAAAAGTAATATGGATAACCTGTATGCCAATATTCTACTGCATTATTAATTGTCAAATTTAAATTTTTCCAAAAATAAAGTGTTTCTTTTATGCTTGTTGTATACATGGCATAAGTATTACTTAATACCATGTCCCTATCAGCACCTTTATATTTATACATTCTAGTTGGTACTATTTCTTCTAACAATGTATATGTATAGGTGATGTTTTCATATGCATCAGTTATATTTATTATTGATGTATTTCTTTTTCCTGAAAAAGTTTGTATTTGTTTGAAGGGTCTATATATTGTGCCTGTATTGGATTTAATATTATCTGTGTAGTTATTATGTTTTATGTCATAAGGGATGGCGAATTCATTAGACATTGCATGTAAAGCACATACATGTATTTCATTAAAATAGCACCCCCATGTTATGTTTTGAGTAATATATTTTCTTGTTTTTTTAAGTTTGTTAAGAGTCTCATTCATGATCCTGCATTTTTCTACTATAGTCTTATTTAAATCAAATCTAATTTTATCTGGAACCACAGTCGGGCGTATTGGTCCACTGTCTGAGCGGTTATAATACCAATAAGTCACATCCCTATATGTTGTATTTATATACCATAGGTGTGATGGATCAGTTACAAAGAGCACAGTTGTATTTGATTCTGGTGTCCATCTAGTCTCATTACTATAGAGGTCAAATGATCTATTATTTATTATATGATTACCAAAATCGTATGGTGCAAAGAGGGAAAATTCCATATATCCTGGTAATGATCTATATGTAAAATTTGTAAGTTGTACACATGCCCACATCCAAATGGGCTTGCGTTTGCCAGGATCTTTTTCAAAATTGGTAGCATCAGTATGATAGTATGATGTGTTTAATCCCGTTTGGTCTACTAGTGTAAATGCACATGAGTGTGTGGGTCTAGTGCATATTTGATGTTGTGTATCTTGTGTTGGTCTCCTGAGTGTGCCCCATGGCTGTGGTAGAATTGATGTTAATACTATTGGCATTCTCCAATGATCTACTCCTAATACTAAAACTTTCCTCCAAAAATCCCATTCCCAAGTGTAATTTGTTTGTACACTTGGTCTTATTATTGATCTATTTACTTTTATTCCATTAATGTTTTATTCATGATAATTGGGGTATGGTGTTCCATTATAATCGACAACTGTTAGATTTCCATAAAAAGGTAGATTTGGAAATCCTGCAACACATAAAATATTGTGTTCTTTAACAGTGTCATTAACTTTGTCCAAAAATGTTTTTGGGCATCTATTTCCCCATGGTTCTGGCAGTGGTGGTATGCCTTTTTTAATGAACCATGGTTCTAATCTCTCTTCCACTACCTCACAACCTCTATTTAATACTTTTGTAGGATCACAGGTTGCGGTTGTGGGGGTTGTGGGTGTGGTGGATATATCCTCCTGTTCCTCATTATATGATTTCTCCTCATCTTCATATAATTTATCATAATCATAATTTTCAAACTCAAGTTCCTCAAGTGATTCTGATGTCTTATTATACCAGTAACCTATTGGATTATACCCTGGTTTAATTAAAGGTGCAAACCATTGTCTCGGGAATGTGGCATTCATTGAAAGACCACATGTAAAAGTTCCAGTGCCATTTGTATTATCATCAGCAAAATCATAATATTGAAGTACCATTGTTTGATATTTTTGATTTACTTTTAGGGTCATTAATTTATGATTTTCCCAATCTCTCCAATGTGTACTATAGATTGCCATAAGGGATGTTTTATTTCCCCATAATTCTATCCAATGACATTTAATAGGGTTTTGTTCTCCTAAGTCTGTGGCATTTTGTTTCATATCTGTCATGAACTCCTTGGTGGCATATGAGGATCTAGTAGCCATTCTATATTGTTCACATCCTGATTGCCAATCATATTCTATGCAATAAGCATATTTTTGCCAAAAAGTATAAAAGCTGTTAGTAACCTGTACCCATTCTCTATAATCTTTCCAATATTCTGGGAATCTATTTGTCACATTATATTTATCAACTTTCCTAAACAAAATTGGGTTGGCAGTAGTAGTAGTAGTAGTAGCTGCATAGGTTGGTACATTAGCCAGTATCAATAATATTATAAATATTATTTTATTTTGTGAAAAATGCACATAGTGTGATTCACTATCACCTGTGCTGTATGCGTATTGTTTCCTGTCCATATACCTGAGCAAAAGTCTCCTATCGCGTCCAGAATCGGAAGTCCTACCCACAGGACACATGCTATCCAGGTGATTATTAGTATTATTATTTTTCCAAACTTTTCCCATGAATACATGGTTCATGCCACGTTTTCTAGCTTTGCCAATTTTAGTTCCCCTTTACCTGGGGTTATCCACACCTGGTTTCCTGTGCCTGGGGCGATAATTTCCGCTTTCCGGAGGCTTTGTCCCTTGTGTGACCTAAAAACACAAATATGGGGTTTCATTACTGATTTATCATCATCAATGGGCATTTCATAACTTATATTATGTTTTATAGCTTCACTTAACGGGCTTCCTCTATATAACCTAGGTCTTTCATTTAAATTTCTAATTGCTTCCAATGAAGCTCTTGCCAATGGTTTCCCTTGTTCCTGCAATAATTGAGCCTTCAATAGGCCATTCAGGCGCTCAATAGCTCCTGCTGCAGTAGGGTTATAGGCATGATGAAAGTCCCACTGAATGTCTAATTTTTTTTGCTAAATCCTGTATTCTTTTACCTGTAAAATGTGTGCCTTGGTCTGACTGAATTTTCCAAGGACATCCATATTGAGAGCACCATTGTAGTAAAGCAAGCATAGCTACCTCTTGAGTTGTTTTTGGTCTTGGTCTGGCCAATGCCAAACCAGTAGTGACATCTACTATTGTACATAAATATTGTCCCTTAAATGCATTTAATGGTCCTATAAAATCAATTTGTATTAATGTGTTAAAACCTGTTCGGTGTCCTATAACACCTTTATATTGTTTATTAAATCTAGTTTTCTGGTTAGGGCATGACTGGCATCCTCTAATGGCATTTTTAATTATGTGCCATGATACTTGTATGTTTCTTTGGGTAAACCATTGATACAGAGCATGGGTTCCTAAATGTCCCATAGCTCTATGAAGATCCAATATTTCCTTTTCTCTTACTGCTACTTCTAATTCTGGTTTCACTATTTCATATCTGGCTTTAATCTTTTACCTTAAAGGTGCTTCATCCTTAATTTCATAAGTTCTCCTTATTTTTAATACTGCACTAGCTATTTGATCTACTATTGCATTATTTGTGCTAGTTTCATCCTTTTTATTAGTATGAGCATCTACATGATAAACTGTTATTTTCACCTGTTTACTTATTTGGTCTAATTCTTCCCATGCTTCTTTGGACCATAAATCTTTACCATTTATTTTCCATCCTGTCTTTCTCCATTTTCCTGACCATATAGCTATCCATTTTCTACGCACCATGAATCAGTATAAATTGTCATATATTTAGCTTTTTCTTTTAATGCTTGTCTAGCTGCCAACAATGCTGCTATTACTTCTGCATGCCGAGCTGATTTGCTGTTACCTTGGTCTGTAATTGTCATGCCATCCGATGGTCGGTAGGTGGCAGCTTTCCATTTAATTTTACCGCCATGGGTAGCTGATGAGCCATCTGTGCACCATGCTTGCAACATACCTGATTGGTAGGGTTTTGTACTCCATCGTCCAATGGGAGTAGACGGTGACACTTCCTCCTTAACCTCGGGAGGTTCCACCAACCAATCACCTTCAGGTTGCTGTCGGAGCATGTTTTCAGACATTGCTGACATTTTCCCTTTTTGTGACACTTGGTGACGTTTAACAAAGTCTTCCAAGTACCATTTCCATTGGAGCACCCTTCCTTCAATAGGCAGGCCTGTCCAGGCTTCGCCCGGGGCTTTTACCCAATCTAGGATGGGAAACTCCGTATGGATTATAACCGGATTTTGGGTTATCATAGTGGCAGTGGCTTTAGCTGCCTCGTTTACAGCCCAAATTGTCCTTTCGAATAATGAGAACCGGTTTTCAGACCAAGGAAAGTGTTTGCTATAAAATCCTACTGGTAACATCCTTTCACTTTTAACAAATATATTCCAATTGCCATATCCCTTGGCAAAAAGTACTTCTATAATAATTGTACTATTCTCTGAACTGTAATATAATTTTTTATATTCCTTTATACACTTTAATAAATATTTTACTGCCTCATCCTGTTCTTCTGTCCATTCAAAATCATTTGCCTTCCTAGTAATTTTATATAATGGTTGTAACATTAATTGTAAATATGGAATGTGTTGTCTCCAATATCCAAACAATCCTATAAGATGTTGTACCTGAGTCTTATTTATTGGTTTCTCTATTTTTTCTAACTTATCTATCACAGAATCAGGTATTTCTGGACCAGTTGTAGACCAATGTACTCCTACAAACTTAACTCTTTGTGCAGGACCCTGCACTTTATCCATATTAATTGTCCATCCTTTATCTCCCAAATGCTGTATTAATTTCTTCACAGTGTCTGCTACTTCCTTCTCTTCCTGTCCAAAAACTATTAAATCATCCACATATGACAAACACTCCACCCCCTTGGAATCAAAATCCTTGAGAGTTTCGGTTAGTGCCGTATGTGCGATGATCGGACTATTCAAATATCCTTGTGGTAATCTAAGAAATCTATACTGCTTACCTTGCCACGTGAAGGTGGTCAATTCCTGAGAATTTGGATGCAATGGTATGCCAAAGAACATATCGGATAAGCCATTTTGGTGATGCCCTTTTTATTTGTGTAAAAATATTATCAATGTCTGGTAACTGACCAGGGAGTTTATCACTGATTTCATTAATTCTTCTATAATCTACAGTAAATCTCCATTTACCATTTGGTTTCTGTACTGGCCATACTGGGGAGTTATAGTTAAAACTTTGGGCTTGTATTATTATATTTTCTTTTAATAGATCTTTAATACTTTGATTTATTTCTTCAATTCCTCCTTTAATTGGATATTGAGGAGTAAAACTTGGTTTAGTTTTAGGAAGCTGTACTGGTTCTATTTTTACTTCTGCTAAATTAACCATTATCTTTTTTATTTTCTTATAATTCAAGTATTGTGGCATTAAAGCTTTAATCTCTTCAATTCCCAACACATTGCAAGGTGCTTGAAAAGTAGCCATCTCTATTTCTACTTGTTTATCATATATTTGTAATTTTACTCTCACTATCGGTACCTTTCTTTCTGAATTTACTCCTTGTACAACTATATATTTATGCCCTTTTTGTTGATTTCCTAAGTCTGTTATAATAGAGATTTGGCTTCCTGTATCAATAAGCCATTTAGTTGGTATTATTCCCTTTTCGGTGACTCTGGGAATATTTACAAAAGGTCTAGTATCTAGGTCGCTTAAGTTTATTGTGTAGGCCTTCCATTGTGATATCGCTCTGTGACACGAGAGCGATCCTGTGAGTAAGGTCGGAACCTGCCTGATGGATTGTTGCCTCTGCCTAAAAAATTTCTGTTCCGCCTGTAATCTTGTCCATTATTCTGTGGTGGCTGTCTATTATTATTTCTATCCTGGGGTGGTTGTCTAGAAAAAGGTACATTCTTCCTTCCCCAGAACCTGTCCAAAAATCCTGGGTTCCTTGGTGGGGATCTTATATTCATTGTTCTAGTATTTCCAAAGGGTCTTACTTTAATATTAACATATGGTCTATTCCTATCCTTTCTAGGTTTCTTAATTTTCGCTTGAAATGACACTACTCTATCCTGTTCCAATTCTCTATACTGTTTAAAATAGGAAATGCCATCTGCTATCGTCTGACATCCCTGTAATCCACTTGTAATTTGTATTCTCAAATTGGGTGGAGCTCCCTTTATAATAATTTTCCTAAATGCCAGTGTCATTGGCGAGGCTTGAGGTGTAGTAGCCTGGTTGTAAATGAACCATAAAATTCCTAGCTTTCTAAGTACACTAATTGCATCTCCATAAGTTAACCATCTTCCTGCAGTTTCAAATTGAGTCAAGTCTAGTGATGGAAAAGCATATCTCCAGGCAGCAGTTATCCAGTCTAAGAGAGGATGAGTGTCTCCCTTGGCTGTCTCAAGGACATGTTCCAACGCATCATATATAGACGGGTTTTCTATTATTCCTTTAATTTTTGCCATTTCTTGGCTTGAAAGCATGGTTGTGTCTGCCCCTTTTTCCCACAATCTAACCATATACTGTGCATCTTTGGCGCCACCTTGTGCATATTCCCGTCTTAAGTCGCTTAGCTCTTGTGGGCTGAATGGTCTGACTTCCGTCACTTCCAATCCCGGGGTTTGGGGCGTATTAGAAAAAGTAGGAGCTAATCTACTTATGCCTGATTTGGACGGGGTCTTTTTAGTAGTAGTCACCACCGGGAAAGAGTAAGAAGTGGGAGCTTCAGAGTTGATCAGGCTCTTTTCCCTCTTCAATACATTTAGCGCTAATCTTTTTCCCATCAGCCTATCCTTATCAATGTCTTGCACAGTTTTCAATAAGTATTGCTGGCACTTCTTTTTTATGGGCTCCTTCTATTAAGGGTCTGACTACCTCTGGATCCTTGAGGTCACCCTATATCTTAGTGGGTTTCATGCCCACTTTTCCTTTTACTGCTTGGGCAGTATCATTCCATTTCTGTTCTTCTTCTGACTGTACTGGGTTCCCTGTTACTGGAGATATCTGTAATTTTTTCATTCTCTTAATTAAAGAATTCATTTCCACAGTTTATTTGCTAGCCAATATAAAAATTTTACTTCCTTCTTTTTAAAATACCAGCTAATATTAGACAAATTTTGTGCCTTAATTAATTCTTCAAATTTTAGGTCAGCTCTTCTTTCTAATCTTTTTGCAATAAATTTTAACATAAAAGTAGCTTCAGGCATGTGACTTCAAAGTACCATGTGCCAATAACCAGCTCTTCCTCAAGTTTCCCTGAGTTGGCTTCGAGGCGTCCAGTTAGCCTTACTGTGTACCCAGGTTGGGACAATATTTCAGGCAGGGTTGGTCCCGTCTCCAATAACCCACTCTTCCTCAAGTTTCCCTGAGTTGGCTTCGTGGAGCGTTACACAACCCCCTTTGGTTGTCACAGGCCTTCCGGCTACAACCTATTATTATTTTATTATTATATTTTTTTCCTATTATCCTGCTGACTACGCCAGCTGTAGAGAGCGGGGTTTGGTCATCCAAATCCCAACACCTCCTTCTCTATGGAAGGGAGTCGTGTGACCAGGTGACAGCACTCGCCACCCAATAGGGTCAAATGGAATACACTTAGGCAATGCTGGTATTTATAATATTTATTATACTAAATAGTAATTACAACTTATGCTAAATGAAATATCCCTACTTCTACAGGATCAGGATAAGCTGCATCAATCAAACAGAAACACTTAATGGTTATTAAAGCTAGAATAACTAATATTACAATATATAACCACCACATCCTATATTAA
>CAJQZJ010032752.1:0-10010 GCA_907164525.1 Lophiomys imhausi
GGGAGACAGGAAGCCAATGTCCCTGCAGGCCTGGGTGGGAGCCTGCTTCCCCATGCACTGGGACACACACCCACCTGGGCAAGGGACCCTCAGGGAGCACAGCTTTGGACTCCCGGACCAACTCTGAGGCTCCGTGGTCTGACCACACTGGGGAAACTGAGACCAGGAATAATCACTAAGGGGTTTCCACAGCACGTGGGAATTCTGGCCTCTCAGCCACCATCAGCTGATTCAGCTGAAACCGAGTAAGAAATCCATCTCCTCATTCCTGGTGTCTCAAGAAGGGTTGGGAGCTGGACAGACTCTCAGCCAGGGGCCTGGCCCGGACCCCTGTCCACAGAGAATACCCATGGGCTGGGGCCAGCACCACAAATCCCTGCAGGGCATCCACTGGGTAAAGAGAGGCATCTGTCCTCAGCTCACTGATCATTGGAAAAGCTGGACAGGGACAGACACTCCCTAAAACCCCAACGTGAATGTCTGGAGATAACAAGCTGAGATGAAAGCGACCTCACCTTGTCCACACATTCCCTGGTTGACCCACAGTCCCTCTCCACCCCGATCTATGGGAAGCCAACACTGCCTTGCATCCTCCAGACCTGTCAAGCATCACACCCCAGCCCATGGTATGCCATGTCCTTCCAGCCCAGCCAAAGGTTTAAGGATACAGGGCCCAGGTCCTTGGGGACCCAGCTGTGTCCGGCAGGCGCCAGCTTGGAGCTGGATGGGGCTGGCACTCGCCCCAGACCTGTCCCCGCGGGGAGGTGGGCAGTAAGAAAAGGATATTTTTGGCTGGAGGAACAAGATAGACAGGGCACCAGGAAGCCGGTCTCATGCAGGAGGTGGGGTCCTCACAGACCTCAGACTATTCAACAGCACAAATTATGGCTTCCAGCCGTGTGTCCCAGCCTCGTATCTCTCGTGAACCTGGAAAATTACACATCGTGAGTGGCATGGATGGCCACAGGTGAGCACAGCCATCGCTGTCCACTCCATTTCATTTGTCACCCACAGCTGAAGGCTCTGCATATTTTATTTGTTGGGGTTTACTTTTGAGACAGTCTCGGGTGGGTTTAGAACTCGAGATGAGGCCAAGATTGGCCATGAACCCTCGATCTTTGTGCCTCTCAAATGCTTGGGTGACAGCCCTGTGCCACTGAACCTCGTCTCAGCTTTCTCTTTCTCTGCCCACATGGTCTCACTTTCTGTGTGTGTGTGTGTGTGCGTGCGCGCGAGACCTGTGAATGTGCATGCATGTGCCCTGTATCTGCTTCTCCTTTTCTCCTAGGACACCAGGAACCCCAACTTCTGCCATTGGTCTACTGTCCAATGACAGAACTGGCGCTCCAGGTCTCACATTCCTTGTGAGTTCAGCGTTTGAGAAAGCCCTGCAGCTTCGTGGGCATGGCCCGCATGCACGCACAGATGGGTCTGACTGGCGCTGCCTGGCACATCCAAGATGGCAATCCACCCTGATGGCCCTGGGGTAGCAGGGGGATTGCGTGTGTGCCCACTTCCTGCACATGCACCCTCAGTGGACACCACCGACCGGCACGTGCTGATGTAGCTTGACATTGACAGCGCAGATTCCAGGTTCAGCCAGCCCAAGGAGAAAGTTCTCGAGGATTCTCCTCACCCCTGGTGCGTTGCAATAGAGCTCAGTCTGTGCAGGAGGGAGACAGAGAGGATTCAGGGGCGAGGACATTCCCATATCCCACCCTACTCACCTCCCACACATACTGCGGGGCGCATGTACCCTTCTGGTCCATGCCTAGTCGCTCCCTGCCAAAGTCGGCTCTTCTTCACCCTCCACCCCAATATCGACCTCCTTGTATCTGGGCCCCAGTGTGGCTGCCACAGCTGCTGCTCACTATGATCAAGTCTAGTTGGCCGTAGGGTCTGTGCTCTAGGAAAGGGTGTCTTTTTCCCTTTTGTAGAAATACAGGGGCTCAGTAGCACATGCCTCTCACCCTGACAGTTGAAAAGCTGAGGCAGAAGGATTGGAGGAAGTATGCCAAGGACAGTTTGGAATGAGTGACACACTTTAAAAAAAATTCAAAAAATGGCAGAGTCAGGCAGATCTTTGTGAGTTTGTGTCCAGCCTGGTCTACACAGTGAGTTCCAGGACAGTCAGGGCTACAAATATAGAGACCCCATCTTTAAAAAACAAAACAAAAAAATTGCCAAAAAAAAGCTGGGCTGTGGTGGTGCACACCTTTCATGCCAGCACTTGGGAAGCAGATGCAGGAGGGAGATTCTTTGTGAGTTCGAGGCCAGCCTGGTCTACAGAGTGAGTTCCAGGACAGTGAGACTACACAGAGAAACCTTGTCTCAAAGAGCATAAATTAATAAACAAATAGATGGGTCAAGAGCTGAGTCAGTGGACGCAGGCACTTGCTGCAGCAGCCTGGCGACCTGAGTTCAGACCCCAGGACCACATGAAGGTGGAACAATGGAAAGGACCCCCACAGTTAACCCCTGGCCTCTATACCTCCCACACCATGCACAGGTAGGTTATTAACTTTTTCTAAATTAAATTTAAAGAGCCGAGTGCAGTGATCCTCCTGGTCAGCGCGGTACTTGATTTGTTTCTTCCAGGCCTCACTATATTGTCCCGGCTGGCCTGGAACTCACAGGCATCCACCTGCCTCTGACTCCCGAATGCTGAGAGTAAAGACTTGGAGTAGTATGCCCAGCATACCAACACTTGGGAGACCAAAGCAGGAGGATTCCCATGACTTGAAGTCTAGCCTTGAGTAGAAACAGATATCCTCTTTAAAAGATAAAAAATCAAACAGAAAAGAAGTCCCACAAAAGCCTCCTGTGGTGGCACACATCCATGATACCAGCATTTAGGGGAGGATCAGGAGTTCAAGTTCATCCTAGGCAACACAGACCCAACAAAACGAAGACATCAGGCAGGGGCTAAGTGCTCATAATGCTCGTGCAGAGAACTTGAGTTTAGTCTCAGCACCTGGTCAGGCTGCCCACAGCTGCCGGTAACTCCAGAGCTCCAACGCCTTTGTGGTCTGTGGGCACCCATGCTCACGTGCACAAATGGACACACACACACACACACACACAAATCCATAACTTTTGGGCCACTTAGTACTCCAACCTAGAATCCCCCAGTGATGTACTGGGGATGTGGTCAGAGGTGGAACCCTGCCTAGAATTCCCCAGTGAGGGTTGGGGACAGGGCACAGCCTGCCCTCCCTTTACTTCCCCCAAACCCTGGGTTCCATCCCGACAGAGGGAAAGAAAAGCTGTAGAAAGGATATGGGTGATGAGGTTACCAGCAGCTATCTCTGGCCATCTGTCTCCAGAAGTTTCTCAGCTCCCCAAACTGCACCATAGACCAACAGAACTGCCATGATATTCCCACATGTGACCCACAAATGAAGTTACTAACCCGAAAGTACACACTCCTGTGTGTGTGCATATGTCTGTGTTGAAAGTGCCTTTTATTATTTTTGTTTTATTATACTATATTGTTTCACTGTACTTAATACCTCTACCTCCCTTCCAACCCTTGTTCCTTCCACTCTTCAACACGAGGTGAGAGAGAAAGGTTAAAGGGAAAAGGGATGGAGCTCTCTTTGAGGTACTTCTTGCTGATTAGGGTCGTAGGGTTCTTTTTAGGGGCAATTTTAAATTCAGGATATCCACTAGTCCAGTAAACCAACAATAGCAAACCAGGAAACACAGCAAACCAGGAGACAGAGCAACAGGATGAACCAAAAGCAGTGCAGAGGAACATCAACAGGGAGAGCAGCAACCTTTTCCTTCTTTGGAGTCCTCCTTACTTCTTGGGGCTCTGACTTTATTTTTTTTCTGAGACAGGGTTTCTCTATGTATCCTTGGCTATCCTGGAATCACTTTGTAGACCAGGCTGGCCTTGAACTCACAGAGATCCACCTGCCTCTGCCTTCTGAGTGCTGGGATTAAAGGCATGCACCACCATGTTTGGCCTGGGCTCTGAGTTTTTATACCCCTCTCTGGAGTCCTCAGAATTAACTTTCTCCAGCTGGCTAAGCCACACTCCTGCTGGCGCACGAGGCACAGATGGTTTACAACTGTGGACTAACTGAAGCAGCCCCACACCTTGGATTAAAACAAAAACATTCTCATATCATAACTGGGTTTTTAAATAAACAAAACTCTTATCACATGTCTGTGTGCACTTTGTGAGCATTTTGTGTGTACATGCATGTATTTATGTGAGTGCATGTCTATGTATGCATTGTGTGTGTGTGTAAACCCTCGTGGAGGGCAAAGGTCAACTGCAGAAGTTGATTCTCTTCTTCCATGTGGGACACAAAGATCAAACTCAGGCTGATCCCTGGTGGCAGTTACCTGCACAAGCTTTCTCATCACCTTCACATTCTTTCTTTTATCCAGAGTCTTTGAGAGCTGAGGTGCATTTTTATGTGTTAGAAAATGTATCTGTTTGGATGTAAAGTTTCTTTTGATAGAAATAAATGGGCTCATACAAAATAACAAAAGTTGGTTTAACGGGGAGATGTTTTGAGTTTGAATCAGGTTTTTTTTGTTGTTGTTGTTTTGATTTTGGTTTTTAGAGACAGGGTTTCTCTGTGTATACCTGGCTGTCCTGGACCCACTTTGTAGACCACAAAGTAGATAACAAAACAAGATTAGATTCATTCCTGAGAAAAACAGATGTAGGATGTTTCCTGCTGACTAACTAATGGGCTGGTATATTCCACCTGTATTTCACCTCCCCCTTGGGTTGTGGTAAACAATGGGCTGGGCTGGTACTTCCCACCTATAATTTCCCCCACCCCCTTAATCTGTGGTGCTCCCCTATAAAATACTCTACTCTTCCCCAAATCGGGATCACAGCTCCTACCCCTGCGTGGGATACAAGTGGCGCCCTCAGTGCACTGAGCCCCCCTTCCCCCCCAAAATAAACCTCTTGCGAGTTTTGGGGCGGCCGTGATATCCTGAGTGTCGGGTGAGGAACTTCCCTCCCCCGGTCTTTCAGCCTCAAACACACAGAGAGCCATCTGCCTCTGCCTCCCAAGTGCTGGGATTAAGGGTGTGCACCACTAATGCCAGGCTGAATTTGAAACTTTTTAATTTTGAAATTTGAAGTATTTTTTTCAACTCCAAGCTCTAGATGTGGTGGTGTGAGCACTGTACTTGGGAACCTGAGGGAGGAGGAACAGGAGTTCAAGGTCATCCTGGGCTACGTGGCAAGGCCAGACAATTGCATTCAATCAATCTTTCTAAAGAGGACAAGGCAAACTATGCTCACAGCTCCTCCCCCTGCAGTGCAGCCACCAGCTGAGGCAAAAGCACACTAGATGGAAGGGCGCACCCTAAAGACAGAAAACGGCCTGACAAGAAACGAGCAACAGAAGCAATTCCAAAATCATCCATCCCTCTGCCCAGAATTTCTTGCTAATAAGGGGGCTGAAACCCATGTTGTCTTTTCTTTCTCTTTCTTCTTTCTGTAATTTTTTTAGATTTGGTTTCTTGGTTGTGTTTCAGAGTTTGGGCATGCAGCTGAGGATGCCCTAGGATCTGATCCATCATCATCCTTTCCGAGTACTGGATGTGATGTGCCACTGGGTGGGGTGTGTGTGTGGCTTTTTCTTTTTCATATCTGAGGTGTTGGGTGCTGAGCAGTGAACTCAGGACATTTGCCTGTGCTCACACAAGTACTGGATCAAGTACATCCCCAACTGCAACTGTATTTGGGATTTGGCAATTATATTTCTTTGTTTATTTTAAAGGTTTATGTGGATTCGTGTTTTGCCTGCATGCACGTCCCTGTGAGATCCACTGGAATAAGAGCTTCAGACAGGGCTGGAGAGATGGCTCAGAGGTTAAGAACACTGACTGTTCTCCCTGAAGTCCTGAGTTCAATTCCCAACAATCACATGGTGGCTCATAACCATCTATATTGACATCTGGTGCCCTATTCTGGCCCGCAGGCATACAGGCAGTACACTGTGTACATAGCAAACAAATAAAAATATATAAAACAAAACAAAATCCTAAAAAAAAAAAAAGCTCAGATAGTGGGTGAACTGCCATGTGGGTGCTGGGAATTGAACCCCAGTCCTCTGGAAGAGCATCAATGTGTTAACCACTGAGTCATTTGTCCAGCCCCACGTATATATTTCTGTTTTATATGGCTAAGAGCAAGTGATATAGGTTGGTTCTCCTTATACAATAAAAAGGGTTCAGTGGCACACACTCCTGCAGGTCCCATGGGGAACACAGGAGCTGCCCCTGCAGCCCAGCCTCAGTGGAGAATGTTCCAGGTAGAAGGCATTTGAATTCAGGTAGTCTCAGGTCTCAGTTCCCCAAATGGATAAGCAATCCCCAGGGCAGGACATGCTTCATTCCCTGGAATGCTGGATGACAGGCATGAGACACCATGGCTGGCCTCTGAAGATGAGGGAAAGGAACCCAGGATTCCATGAATGCTGCTCTGAGCCCCATCACCAGGGTTGGCCCAAGATGTGACACTTTGAGTCTCTCTGACCATAGGAGTGCTCACACTTGCAGCATTCAACCTGCATCAGCAAGGTTGAGCCACACTTGGGGCCGAGAGTGAGCAAGTACCATCATAGGGCCCCCCTTCTTCTTTCAAAGCATCCAGGGTTTTAAAACTTCTGGTGCAAAAGGGTCAAAAATCAAATTCTGTTCTCACTTTTATTTCTAAATGCATTTCAGAACACAATGAAAGCATGAGTAGTTTTTTTTTTGTTTTGGTTTTTCGAGACAGGGTTTCTCTGTATAACAGCTCTGGCTGTCCTGGACTCGCTTTGTAGACCAGGCTGGCCTCAAACTCACAGAGATCCGCCTGCCTCTCCCTCCCAAGGGCTGGGATTAAAGGCGTGCGCCACCACCGCCTGGCAAGCATGAGGAGTTTTTGATTTTTGATTTTAGAGACAGGGTCTCACTCTAAAGTGCTAGCCTGGAACTCAATCTACAGACCAGAGGGAGATTCGCCTGTCTCTGCCTCTCAAGTGCTGGGGTCATAGGTGTGTTCTCAATGTCCAACCAAGTGCCAGGCTGAGGGAGGCAAAACAGGAGCAAAGGCCATCCTTGGCTATAAATAGACATGGAGGCTAGCCTGAGCTACCTGAGACCCCGACTGAGACATTAAAAAAAAAAAACGTGGCATGTTACCTTGGCCATGTCATTTTCCACAGAGATGACCAGTGACCTCACCTGCCTTCCCCTCTCTTCCCAGGTCCCCCATGGACACGGCCCGAGCACCCAGTGCACAGTGTCCCTGGCGTCTGTACCTGTCTGGGTTTCTGCTGCAGCTGCTGTTGGCTTTGTGCTTCTTCTCCTACAACCAAGTATCCCATGACCAACCTGGCCCTCCAGCTCCTGGCTACCCAGCCCCAGCCTCCAGCCCACATACCCCAGTCTCCCGGCCTCTCCTCGTCTTACTGTGGACATGGCCCTTCCACCAACCAGTGGCCCTGTCCCCCTGTTCTGAGATCCTCCCAGGCATGACTGACTGTCAGATAACTGTCAACCAGTGCATGTACCCAAGTTCCTGACCCAACTCCCTGGATGCTGGAGTGTGACTGAGACATAGCGGCTTTAATAAAGCCGTTCCTATAAAGTTGCTTACTGATCATGGTGTTTTATCACAGGTATAGAAGTGCTAACTAAGACACACCTCCTTTAACTGCTCGGGGGGGGCCCTGACTCCCCAGGGACCTCCCCCTGGTGAATGGTGGGTCTGCCTCAATTGCTTGTGGTGTTTATGACACAACTCCTGTGGTGGTGGTGGGTGGGGGCGCGATCTGTCACAGCTCTCTAGAAGGGATCTTATTCTATGACTCACCCAGGATGACCATGTACCCTCCCCCTAAAGATGCTTGGACATACCTGGTATCATGTGTGTAATCAGAAATTTTATTAAACTACATTTATTAATACCTAAACACCTACTACCTATGACCAACCTTAACCCTTCTGAAAGGATACCAAGCTGTGGGTCCTTGTGAGCAAATGGTCAGTGGTCTGTCTGCAGGCAACAATCATGCAGTGGACATCTGGCTCTGGCGTTGTTATGGCAAGTTCAGCTTGGCTCAGCTTCCTCCAGGCCTAGCGTTCCCACTGTCTGCTGGCTCCTGTGGCCAGTTAGCCTCAGCCTCTCAGCTTGGGGTCGATTTCCTTAGTCAGCCAAGACTGTCAAACTTACACAGCATAGATGCTGTGATACGCGGCCTAGTCTTCGGTGTCGCTGCTAGCAACTGGCATAGGCCTGCCTGACACCCAGGCCTCTATCTCTGAGGTCCCCTCACAGTCCCTCTGCAGCCTCGAGTGCTCAAGCCTCACACCTCGCTCATTTGCTCAGCTGTGTGCCTGTGGCTGATGCTGCTCACCATCCCGCTAAGCAGGTTCTATGCCATGCCTTGTCAGCCTGAGCATGTCTCTGAAGGTGCCACTTCCTGTGGCTTTTCACGGCTTTATTAGGCTTGGCCATGGCAGGAGCCTCTCTCTCAGACTCTGCCTCTTAGTTTATGTGACAAGGCTTCTATCCTCCTGCTTACCGCTTACTACATCAGGGCCAAGGCCATTCCTGTGTTCTTGCTGACCACACTTGCACAGCTCTGCTTGAGGCCTGCCTTTCAGTCAGTGCCGCCTTGGCTCCAGCAAATGGCACATGACGCTTTGCACCTCCATCTCTCACATGGGTGTCTCTCTTGTGAGGCTCTCGGGCTCCACCTTCACGTCCTTAAATAGGGCCTGCTTTTGCAGTAACTTGCGGTTTCTCATGGTAACTCACAGTTCCCAGCTCTCTTGTCATTCTTGGCCACGCACTTCCACAGGGCTCACTCTCTCAGTCTTTGGAGGCACGCCCCTCAGCAGAATGCTGTCTGCATGTCTTTCTGGGGCCACAACCCTCCAACTGGGCTCTGCCTACTTCGGCTCTGATCTTTCTACCACCTTTCAAAGTGTGGCCATGTTGAAAACCAATGCCAAGCCAAAAGCCCTTTCTAGTTTCCCAGGCTTTAACTCTCATGCCCAGTACCACCTATGCTCTGCCAGGCTGATCTGCATGGCCCTTAAGAGACTCCTTCAGAAGCCCCTACATATTCACTATATCTTTGGTTGTCCCGCTACAGGAGAAGGAACTTGGGACTGTGCCAGTTCACTGTAAAGACTATGGTACCCAAAAGGATTTGAGCTCAGATCCCCAGCACCTATGTGACATGCCATGCGTTGTGGTACATGAATGAGATCCCTGTGCTAGGATCTAGAGACAAGAAGGTTCCAGGGATTTGTTGGCCAGGCAGTCTTGCACTATCAGTGAGAGATCCTGCCTCAAAGCACATGGTGGAGAGCTACCGAGAATGACTCCAGCCTCTGCCTTTGCTCTCCATGTCTGTGCACATGCATAAAACCAGCAGGTAAGCTGTCAGCTTTTCAGTCTCTCAGAGTTGATGTCCCCTGGGGTGAATTCCAGGAAGATGGACAGGTCAGGCAGAGATGGGAAAGAGGACCAGGCTGCCTGGCCCACTAGGAGGGCAACTCAGTCAGTGTGTTTGGGCAAGAAAGCAGGCTGAGGGTTGAGACTCATGCTGATGTCACCTTCAATGGGAAAGTGCACAGGACTGCTGATAACTCGGTTCTGTCTCCAGCACCCAATTAGCTGGGAGTGATGAAGCATGGCTGTTGTCAGCACCTGGGAGATTATTATGAAGACTTCATAGCCTTCCTCCTCTACATATATCATTGGAGGTCATCCTGGGCTCCTGGAGACCGTCAGCAACAACAACAGAAACTGGAAGTGGTTGTGATCAGGACTCTCAGCCTCATGGGTGGCCCTGTATGGCTCCCAAGCCTGGGTGCAGAGCTGAGATGCAGTCCAGCCCTGCAGGCTGTGGGAGACACTCTGTTTACATTTCCATCTCCTGGTGGGTTCCACCCGGCTCTGCGGCTGGCATGTTATAAGTGGGCGGGAGACAGGAAGCCAATGTCCCTGCAGGCCTGGGTGGGAGCCTGCT